>JASXSY010000451.1:0-76555 GCA_034509805.1 Sipha maydis
AACCGTACTTTTATTACTTATTAAAAAGTACCATAAGCCGTAAGCTTATTATAAATATGCAATCAATAAAATAATAGATAAATTCAAATATAAATATTTAACTTAAAATTTATGGCGTACTAAGATACACTTATACAGTTAGATATAAATAAATAAATATTTTATTATATAGAGTCCTGGTTAGTATACAACAATAATTCTAAAAACTTTAATCAAATAAATAAATTAAAGTCGTGGATATTTTCTAACTCTGAATGACAAGTTAGAATATGTACTATATTATAATCAGCCACAGAGGAAAAATAATTCAAATAATATTAAGTAAATCCAAATTGTTTTAAAATAAATGTTTTTAAACTAGGTTTTTAATCAATTTCATATTTATAATTTTTCTAAATATTAAATTCTAAAACATACGAATTATATTACAAGATGCTACATTAGAGCGTTAGCCAAATTTAGAGTTGAAGAAAAAATTATACGATCAGTTATGCATTTTAGTGAGTCTTACAATAAATCTAAAAATGCAGTAATCAATACCTACAAATTAATTTACAATCAAAATTTGGTAAAAGATTTATTTTATTTTTATTCAGACTACCTAAAAACGAACTCATGATAAGCTATTATTAATTTTTTCTCTGTATATATAGATGCATTTTATGTGGATGTAATGCATAATCTAAATTCCATTATACGTCATAGATTTAGCAGGAATGCTGATTTTAATACTTTTTCTTACTTATATGGCTATATGTATAATAAAATATAAATAAATATGTATACACGGTTTAATTTTGTTGTAAATTTTTAAAAATAAAATGCTTTTTGTATTAATTTGAAAAGAAAATCTCAACTACAAATAAAATTCTATATAGCATGCAGTAGAGGTTAGGTACTAAGGTACTAAAGTACACAGGAGTACATAAAGCGCTCAGAAAAATTGTGTACAAAATTATTAGATTCCTGTGGTAAATGATAATTGGTTATTATGCACAAGGTCTGTAATTAACAAAAATATTTATTAAGAAAAATAAAATTGCTTTTTTTCGTGTTGAGAATTATGTCTATTAGTGATTAAATATTTAACGAAGCACACAAATGTTGTTGTTGGGGGGTCACACACAAATTAGCAACACGTTTGTTAGTAATACATAATAGTTTAAAGTACAATCAATCTGTGTTCCGGACTTATTTTTGTCGTTCTACATAACACGTCCATCGTAAAAATAAAGATGTTGTGTTTATATTTCATACATAATAAGTTTTTTTTTCAAAGTTATTTTTATTTTGCCATGATAAAGAGCTTTTATAACTTAGAAAAACTAAACGTACCTATACTTATAAAAAAATTAATAATTTCTACTCTCCTACATAGGTATCTTAGAAATTAATTGTGCACCATCTTATGTGAACATCAGGAAACGCCACTGATAGCATGAAATGTATTTCATATGCAATAACACAAAACTATTATTTAACTTTTAAGTATATTTATTTAGATGTTTTATACTTCCAAAATATTATTAAATACATAACAACTAGGTATGATAAATGTAAACATTATTGATATTATAATTTAAATAATTTGTAATGTAAATATAAATGTAAAAAATAATTTCTAATTCATATTCTTAAGTATCGTATTAAATCAAAGACTTTTTAAATTTTAATAAAATCAAAATTATTTGAATTATAACACGCATAATAAAATGAAATTATATTTATTGTTAAATATTGACTATAACATAGAATAGAGTGAACTAATTTAAAAATAGTTGAAATAATAATAATTATAACACAACTGTCGTATAGACTTAAAAATAAGTTCAGCAAAGAGGTTGAAAATTAAAAATTAATATAATAAGTGTACATAATCATAGAAGTAAAGTCTAATGAATTCAAAATTATGTTTAATACTTATAAATTTACTTATACTTTACTTATAAATTATATTTTCGTCAATTTATTGTGCCTCTATAAATATATCTTGGTAGTTAAATTAAGTAAATGATTTCTTTTTAATATTTAATTTATATAAGATAACTATTTAATTTAAATTAATTGTTTGTTTGATCGAATATTATTAGAAACGTGTGTAGACCACAGATAATGAAAATGTGTTATGAATTTGTTTATTTTCCTTCATAAAAACGCGAGTTGCATTATAATACATAGTATAATAAACATTGAACATATAAATAAAAAATACATACTGGGATTATAAGACATGAATACAAAATACCTCTTATTAGTTACAATTTAAGATAAGATTACAATCAATTTATATTTCAAACATTTCCACAATATTTATTTCAAATAATTTATGAATTTATGATAGATAATCCTACAAAACATATTCATTATTCGATTTTTTTGGAAGTATTTAAAAAATATACATAGATATTTTTATATACATATTTTCAGTATTTAAATACTTATATTGATACTAAACTTAACTCTTTTCTACTAACTTTTTATACAAGTATTATTCACATAAGTAATAATTATTATACTCGTACTATAAATGCTAAAAGATTTTAGTATTTGTAAGACTTTTTTTTTAACTAAAAATTAAAAACTAATAATTAAAGTATTAGACCATTGAATGATAATTATGTGCTATGATGTGGATAATATCACATATGTTTGGTTATTGATTAATAAATATAAATGTAACACATCATCAGCAGATCCTTTATACAACTATATTTTTCTTATATAATTTTGATGATCTAGCTTTTTTTTCAAGCATTATATTTTATTTTGGCTGTAACCCATAATAATTATTAACACTTAAAGAGATTTGTGATGAAAACACAGTTCATGAATAATTATTTAATTGATTAAATCTAAAACTATAATATATTACAACGTATGAAAGATTTATTTTCATGTAAAATATGTTATAATGTCGTTTAAACAAAAATTCTTTACATTTTGTAATTGAATTTTTTTTTGTGTTAACTCAAACTATGAATTAATTTAACTCTATTATTATGTGCATTCTTGTATATTTAATACAAAACTTTCATGGGTATAACCAAGGAGTGACAGGTTAGAAATCGCAAATAAATAATAAATGTATTCATTTTTACGAAATTTTAAATTGACCGATATATAACCCATTATATAAATTGCTTTATAACTTTTCAAAATTTAATTTTTTCAATATACTTTTTTTAAATTATATCCTAGGTATTCAAATGATCATTTTCGCATACATGACATAGTTTTTTTTTAACAATACAATTTTACATAAATATTTTTAATGTATCATCATTTTTTAGATAATGTATTGATTTTACAATGATGTGTGTTTTTTTATTTTTTTTATTTTTTGTGTCTGTCGACATGATTTGGGGCAGTAAAAATGCTTCGATTGCCTTATGTAGCAACTTTTCTGAAAGAAAAGTGAATCTATTTGGTACTTTGGGGGTCAAAAGAAAAAAATTTCAATATTTTTTAAATGCGACGGGAAAAACCCTAAAAAAATTTGGGAAAACCGGGAGTTTTTACGCAAAACCAGTTTTTGACATAATCAAATTTTTTATTTTGCTATAACTCAAAAACTAATCGATGTAAATACTTGAAATTTTCACCAAATGTTTAGATTAGCGTTCTCTATACACCATTAAATTATTGAGCTATTTATAGACAATTGAAATTTTCAACATTTTTAAGTATTTTTTTTTTTAAATTACGATAAAATTTTTTTGGCTGCCCAGAAAATCTTGAAAATTTAATACAAGGTTTCTTATAAGTTGTTTCTTTACTGATAAAAAAAAATCTAAAATCGTAAGTCACAATTTTTTTTTATAAGTGCTCAAAGTTCCAATTTATACGAAATATGTAAAAATCACGATAATTTGCAAGTTATTTGGTAAATAAAAATTCATAAAATTTTTTCTGTTCATACTTAAGGTTCAAAATTTTAACACTAGATTATCTATAAGCTACTCTTCAAAAATCTTTAAAAAAATTTATACCGTACTTAGAGGAAAAAATTGTATGACTGTTTGAAATTTAAATATTTACGAAATTGCATAAAACAGCGATTTATTCTCAAACGATTTTTAATATTTGTTATAATTCAATAAGTATAAGTCGCAGATTTTTGAAATTTCTATCAGCTGTGAGGATTGCTATTTCCTTTATGTCATATTTTTTTCAAAATATAATATTGATTTTAAAGCCACTTATAGGCATTTAAAATATTCGATTTTTTTACATTTTATTTTTATAATCGGTGATAAAAATAATTTGGCTCCTACAAAATACTTGAAAATTTAATAGAAGATTCCACTGAAGTAGTTCTTATTGTCATTCAAAAATTATTAAAATCCATAGGCTTTTTTATAAGCGTTTGAACAGCGAATATTGACATAAAATTACATGTAAAATATAATATAATGTATAATATTCTAGACTGACAAACTATGTCGCTGTATGCAACTGCCAACCCATCCTAATTGAAAAATATATTTATCGTTTCAAAATAAAATATACTTTTTACAATATTTATAAATAACAATGTATTATATCCTAGACAAACATATTAACTCCGTTTAGAATCGTTATTCGTATACAATGATATCTATCATTGCATTCAAATTTAACAAATCCATTATAATAATGATCTATTTTATAAGCGAGGTGCACTCCACCCCTAACTGTACAGCAGAGCGAGGCCCATCCGGTTCTTTTTTGTGTTGAGATCGATCATTTTGTTATTATTTATTACTTTAAAACGCAAATACTATTCACGGTCGTTCAGTAGCCGTTATTTTTTTTTTTGTATTTACCTGGTAAATTATAATTAAAGATCATGAAGTAAGATAAAAAAAATTAACATATATAACAATATAAAAATTACACTAAATATGTTTTGATAATTGGATGCCTCCTGATGAAATTTCTTGAAATGACCTTGAAATATGTATTTTTATACTACTTAATATGTTTATCTATACTACTTCGATTTATCTACATGGAATTTTCCTACGAAGAAATATGTTTGATAATTTAGTTTTCGCCTGAATAGATAAAATTAATTTTTTTCTTTCATATGATATATATTGATGAACAAATTTGGGGTACACATAACAATCAATGAAGAGATAACGTATAAAAATATAGCTATAACCTAGGTTAATTAAACAAATCTAAGTTAATATAATATAATACATTACATAAAATATAATAATGAAGTAATAACGTGTTTGTATCATAAGACGAATTTCAAAATTATACAGCAAATCTTTTGCTTCTTCATCTTACTTATGTAATTCATTTAAGCCTCCCTCATATCTTATGTAGTGTTAATCTTCTGTAATGTACCCGACTGTCTGAGTTTGACCGCAATTGCGATGTGGTAATTCTTTCATTATCCATTTATGTAGAAGATAATTAACTAAAATCGCCTGTTTCATTCTTATTCTGTTTAGAAAGGTTCAAACAGCTCTCAGACGATCAAAACCTGGAACTCTTTGGGTAAGATAATTTATGAGATGCTCATCCTTAAAGTTTCCTTCTTTTCAGTTTTCCTTTCACAAATCCACCACCCTATCAGTAATATTTTCCGTGGACCAAATCGGGTATTTCGATTTTAGTCTCTTGACCGGTGTGCTATTGATGATACCATAAACTGGCAAATTCTTTATGTTGTTGATCTACTCTAAAATGTTTGCACTGCTGCATGTCTACAAATGTCCATTGGGGCTATGTTTAAGAGGACTGGCAAACACTGTAACTCTATTGACTATAAATAACTAGACGTGATGGTCATTGCATTGTAATGTTGGGTAAATGGCATACTCACGGGTGGGTGCCAGGATTCCCAGGTTACCCACTGAAATATTGTAAATGGGGTCATTACATTTAAGTCTAAGATAAGGGGGCCTATATAATAATAAATATAAATATTAATATAGATTTTAATTGATATTTTTCAAATTAAGTATAATTTATTCTAAAAGAGTTGTTAAAAATAAATGATATTTAGTAATAGGTAAAGATAAAAATTCTAAGTTTTCGTGCAAAGACTTATTATGATAATATACCAACTATAATTGATGACAAAAGTATAAATAATAAATAATTGAAAATATACCACAGTACTAAATAAAAAATTACTGTTATATTTATTTAATTGTTTATGTATTATAATTTATTAAAAACACCAACACGTTTTATTTAGATAGAGCCCAAAAATATTGTAGACACTCCCTGAAATACAGATCTGCGCATACCCATGGTGGAGTATTGAACTTTTTCGTATGTACACTTTTCTCCCATACTGAGACACAATTTCTGCCACGCTGTATACTAAAACTAAGAATAAAAAGAGAAGGAAATTTTCACGACAGCCCCAACTTGTTCCGGCTAGTTCACTAATGATGTTGTAACTAATTTTCAGTTTTTTTTCAACGACTTTACACGAGTGTTCATAGTTCGTCGTAGAAATCAGTTATGGGAGCGGTCACATGAGTAACGTACGTTGAAAATAACGCGCGTTCGTACGGACGTCAATTTCATATCAACGTATTTTTCTTTAGCGCGCGTACAACAAACGTCGAAAATATCTATGCCTAAATTCATTTTGTGTTATTTCAAATATGAACGTCAGCCATGTGGTCACACGGGCGCACTTGTATCAGTGGCGGATCCAGGGCTTAGTTGTGCAGGGGGCAAAAGTTCCATATCATTTACAACATATACACAATTTCTTACAAATTTATATTTTATAGTACATTTTATAAAACTAAGTCTAAACGTCGCTGTTTTTTATTGGCGAAGCGGTTAATGTACCTAACTCTAACTGTAACTCAAGAAATATGAATATCTATGATGACATAAAATATAAGACAATTTGGGCATTTGGGGGGGGAGCAAATGCCCCCATTGCCCCCCCCTTGGATCCGCCACTGACTTGTATCCTCTTTCATATAAAACGCTTTTCATACGGCGAATTTTTAACGGATGTCGTATCGACACACTCGTATACCCGCTCTAGACATGCGTTAAAATGTACGTCCGTCATAACGCGCGTCTTGCACGCTCATGTGGACCCGGCCTAAGATAACGATTCGATGTCAGGTTTTATCTAAGTTGATTTATAAGTATTTTGGAGCTACATTACTAATTAAGTTGGTACCCTGGGCCACTAAATATAGTTACCTATTTGCTTCTCTGTTATTTAAATGGATGTTGATATAGATGTTGTTTTATTCAGATAAAGGATAAATTACCAAGTTTTATAATATTCTTGAATTTTCAGTACATTCATATTTAGTATTTCTTTCTACGATTCAAAAAATTGAACATATGCTGCGAACCTCACAATATCTGCATACATGCATTTTTGCGATGAGGTATTTACCATACATTAAACAAAATAAAGGAAGTATGAAAAAGTAAAGTATAAAATAAAGTATGAAATTAATGACATAAATACAGAGGTATAACTGGCAAGAATTGTTTTTTAAAAATGTATGTATACTGGAAAAAGTTTTATTTTTTGATTTGAGACACTTAATGATGTTTTTATTAGACCAAAAAGAGTAGATTAAACTCTTCTATACAAAACATGTATTACTATTATTATTTGGCAGCGGTAGGATTCGAACCCACACCTCCGAGGAGACTGGTGCCTTAAACCAGCGCCTTAGTCCGCTCGGCCACGCTACTTTCTTGATTGCCATATTTAAAACTAAAGTATTTTCATTATAGGCACTGATGAAATATAAAAACACTTATAAAAATTAAAAATTTGTGTGTTTACTTTGAACACTTTAAATTTAAAAAACATTTTATTAATTGAAATCGAAAGAATTTGTAAATTTTTTTTTTTTTATAATTCTTTAAATTTGTATTATAATATCGTAAGATAATGGAAAGGATTTCTTCACCTTCACTTTTCTAACAACCATTTGGGGTCTCTTATATTAAATCTCCACTTGCCTCGATTTTCGACATCCCCTATGCACACACAAATAACCTTCATTTAATTATCAATTGTATCTAATCATCTTCTTTTTGGTCTTTCCATTCCTCTTTTCCCTTCGACGTTCATTTTCATAACTATTCTTACTTGCTTTTGTTTCTTTTCGTCTCATAATATGCCCAAACCATCTTCGTCTATTTTTTCTTATTTTGTTCACTATAGGTGCTACACCAAAACTATCTCTCACATATTTTATTGTTATTCTATCTTCTCTTGTTATTCCACTCATCCATCTAAGCATTCTCATTTCCGCAACACTCATACTCTGTTCTATATAGTTGCGTATTTTCAAATTTTCTGTAAGGGAGGGTCTAATTATTTTGTATAAGTTTATAATATTATAAAAAAATACATATGAGTTATGATTTAATAATTAGGTATACTATTTATACTATATTATATTTCACTATTATTATAAATACAAATTAAGAGTTTTATATAATAAAAAAGGTAAACATCTTTTTTTCGCCAATACTTCAATAACTTTTTTAGTTTTTATTAAGAAGTTTCTATTTATTGATAACATCGCTAAACCGTTCAATCTTCCATATAAACAAAAAAATGAACAAAGTATTTAATTTATTGTAAATAATAAGAATAATTTTATTAGCTTATAATAATTTACCTCTGACATGGAATTCCTTAGATATATTTTTATTCTTTTTAAATTTGAAAATGTTCTTTCATTTGTTACAGAGAAAACAGGAAGCGTGACTAAGATTTTAAAGATTTGAAGAAGTTTAAATATATTTGGATAAATTGACTGGTTACACATAAACCAACCTAAATATTTTGTTATATAGTAACCATTTTATATTTGTTTGTACAATACTAAAATGTCTAAAGCATAATGTACTTAATACTTAAAATTTAGATTTCAAAGACTTTTGGTCACTGAGACTGCGACGAAACCACTATTTATCAAGAAGAGGAAGTTAAAGCCTTAATAAATGTTATAAATAATTTTTGTTACAAAGGTTTATTTTCGGAAGGTTAAAGGTGGGGAGTCCAAAGTAAGGGCGTTCCGACTCCTGTTACCCTCTTAGGTTCTTGCTGTCGTGCTGTTTTGCCTGTCCTAATATATGTTGGCCTCTCTTTGGCCTGCCTTAAAAAAAATTCCTGGCGTTCCCACTAGATAATTAAATAGATGGCGGTTTAATAAAAGATTATTATTGTCGTAATCATCATGATTCGCTTAACACCAGTTATTTATTATCTTCTCGACGTTTAACCTGTAATTTACTTTTTATTACAAAACATAGATGTTGTAAGTTATTATTCATATTAATTCAACTCTGTTGATATATATTAATATTGTGTCGACAAAAAATTCAATATAGATAGTGACCAAATTAAGGAATAATATGTGCTTTGTGCTTATATGTATTTATCAATTCACATTTTATAATATCGCAAATATTCACAGATGACATTGCATTAATAACGGAGAACGAAAAAGATCTAAAAAAGATTTTAGAAACATTGGAACAGGTGATAGAAAACGATTTACGTATGAAAATTAACACAAAGAAAACGAAAATACTAGTATGTAATAGATTTTACAACATAAGATCAAGAATAAAATTGAAGGATGGTGAAACTATAGAACAAGTAGAAGACTTAATATATTTGGGTAGCACTATATAAGCTCAGATGGGAGATGCAAAAAGAAAATTATAATAAAATATAAGAGAATATGCCAAGCTAAAGTGGCATTTAATAAGAAAAGAAATATTTTTATTTCAAAAACCATTGACTTTAATAACAGGAAGAATCTACTAAAAACCTACATCTAGAGCATTATGTTATATGGATGCGAAACATGGACTATTGCAAGAGAAGAAATGAGAAGAATAGAGGCATTCGAAATGTAGTGTTACGGGAGGATGGAAAGAATAAGTTGGATTAATAGAATCACTAATATAGAAGGTATAGAAAGGATCTGAGAGGAAATCAATGTGGAAGAGTATACAGTGGATTAAGCCGATGTAAGTTATGCATGATTATTTTTAATTTAAATTAATCTCCAACTGATTTATAATTTATACCGATCAAATTTTCTTAATAGTAGTAAACTATTATTAAATTTCCCATGCATTATATGCAGGTCACTGATCTTTTTTTTTAGTAGCAAGATATTTTATATCACATCAAATTAGTATCATTTACAATCAACTAGCTTATAAGCGAATATTCATTGAAAATATTGCTAATATTTTTTACGTAAATCTAATCGTAGCATCTTAAATACCTACATTAATTATAAAAAAATATATATATCTTCAACTCTAAAGTGTTTTTAAAATTTAGCATTTACCAATAATTTTTGAGAGAACTTGGAACGCTTATAGGGAAAGCTAAGCCCCGAGCCCCCTCCGGATATCTGCAAATGAACCAGACTGATATAATAAGATTAAGATTGTACCACTATTCGTTTGAGCCATTTATCTTATTGTTTGAGTTTAACCCTTTCCTGGATAAAAACTTTAGAATAAGAGTGGGTAAATTATTTTCAACCTAAGTTCAAACTCAATATTTTTAATAATCAGAGTGTCAGATCAGCGTCATAGAATTTATTTATATGTTGTTATTATTTAACTGAATTACTATACTAACTATTTTATACACTTATGGTTGACATCTATAGACTTATAGTTGTATATGATATATAAATTGATGTTTAAAAATAAAATGTTGTCTAGAGATGCAAGGAAGACGTCAACAATTAGTTGTGATTAGAAATTTATGATATAATAGTTACCCCCGATTTAAAATTATGTGATTTATTTCAATAATAATTTACCCAACAATATTATAAGAAAACAAAAAGGACAGGAATTAAAATAGTTCTACTACCTTATCTCATCGTCCCTATTATTTGGACTATGCTGTACATGTCATGTATGTCTTAAACAACGCACCTAAATGCATTTGTATATATTGATTAAATTTGATATTCGGTGTAAATAGAAAACGGTTTTTGAACAATGTCAGTATAACGAATGACTATAGAGATTAAAAAATATTTGTTTTATTTTACAATATTATAATATTATTATATATATAATATTATATACAATTATATATTATACAATGCACCTAGTCTTGTGTTTTGTATTTCTATATATTTATACACATAATGGCACTATAATTACAGATTTGTTAGAGCATAAATAATAATTTTTTTTTCATGTCTGATTGCATCCCTAACTTAACAGATACTATATATCTGCATTATTATAATTCTGATTTGACTTTGTATAAAAAAGGATACTAGTTTTTATTGAGACTCATTCGTTAAAGATTGATTATGCCTAAAATAGAAAAACGTATCATAAACACAAATAACTATTTTCTACTAAAAGTATAATGATATCAGGGGCACCGGAATAATGGGGGCAGTGGGGGAAATTGCCTCCACAAAATAAATACTGTGGGGGCAGTGCCCCACGACTTCATAACCTATTTATATTTACATTTAGTCCACAATAACTAAATTTTTATTTTTACCAAACTTTCACACTTTGTTTGCCGATAGAATATACATTGCACAGAGCACAGATAGGAAAAATGCTTCTATGGCATGCGCATCGCACTTCTATAATTATATTGTCAAACTAATGTGAACTAATCTCTTAGAATCGTTATTTTCGAAGACAATGGTTTATAATTACTTTCAAATTTAATTTAATTCAAATCAGTTATAAACCTCAAGCTGTTATTTACTTGACACTTACCCCACTGCTCGCTTTTCTTTTTTAGACTCTGAACGGAGTAAAGAATGTATTGATTTTACAATGATGTGTGTTTTTTTTTTTTTTTTGTGTCTGTCGACATGATTTGGGGCAGTAAAAATGCTTCGATTGCCTTATGTAGCAACTTTTCTGAAAGAAAAGTGAATCTATTTGGTACTTTGGGGGTCAAAAGAAAAAAATTTCAATATTTTTTAAATGCGACGGGAAAAACCCTAAAAAAATTTGGGAAAACCGGGAGTTTTTACGCAAAACCAGTTTTTGACATAATCAAATTTTTTATTTTGCTATAACTCAAAAACTAATCGATGTAAATACTTGAAATTTTCACCAAATGTTTAGATTAGCGTTCTCTATACACCATTAAATTATTGAGCTATTTATAGACAATTGAAATTTTCAACATTTTTAAGTATTTTTTTTTTTAAATTACGATAAAATTTTTTTGGCTGCCCAGAAAATCTTGAAAATTTAATACAAGGTTTCTTATAAGTTGTTTCTTTACTGATAAAAAAAAATCTAAAATCGTAAGTCACAATTTTTTTTTATAAGTGCTCAAAGTTCCAATTTATACGAAATATGTAAAAATCACGATAATTTGCAAGTTATTTGGTAAATAAAAATTCATAAAATTTTTTCTGTTCATACTTAAGGTTCAAAATTTTATCACTAGGTTATCTATAAGCTACTCTTCAAAAATCTTTAAAAAAATTTATACCGTACTTAGAGGAAAAAATTGTATGACTGTTTGAAATTTAAATATTTACGAAATTGCATAAAACAGCGATTTATTCTCAAACGATTTTTAATATTTGTTATAATTCAAAAAGTATAAGTCGCAGATTTTTGAAATTTCTACCAGCTGTTAAGATTGGTATTTCCTTTATGTCATATTTTTTTCAAAATATAATATTGATTTTTAAGCCACTTTTAGGCTTTTAAAATATTCGATTTTTTTACATTTTTTTTTAATAATCGGTGATAAAAAAAATTTGGCTCCTACAAAATACTTGAAAATTTAATAGAAGATTCCACAGAAGTAGTTCTTAATGTCATTCAAAAATTATTAAAATCAATTTTTTTGAGAAGAACAATTTTTTTTTATAAGCGTTTGAACAGCGAATATTGACATAAAATTACATGTAAAATATAATATAATGTATAATATTCTAGACTGACAAAGATATCGGTTTTTTTTAGAATGCTCTAACTCAAAAACGAAAAACTGCAACAACTTGAAATTTTCACCAAATCTTTATATTGACGTTTTCTATACATGGTTAAGTTTTCAAAGTATTTTGACATTTTTTGACTTATTTGTAGACAATTTTTCTAAATTTTTCGTTTCAAAATAAAATATACTTATTACAATATTTATAAATAACAATGTATTATATTCTAGACTAACATATCATCTCCGTTCAGAATCGTTTTTCGTATACAATGATACCTATCATTGAATTCAAATTTAACAAATCCATTAAAATTTGACGACCCACAATATCAATGAATGACCTATTTTTTTAGTGAATCAGTTGCTTACAACAAAATATATATGTTTATTTTAAATATAAAAATATAGCATGACCCACCAAAAATATAATTGCGACCCACAATTTGGGAATCTCTGTCGTACAGTATTTAAAATTGTTATAAGCTCTATTCGTTGATTAGCTCATAGTGGTAAAGTTATTCGTGGTGGTACATGGGACTCTGGAAACTTTATTTATTTATTACAAGAGCGTTCACTTGAAAATCCTGCACTAAAAATTTGGTTTGAAAAACGAAACAATTGGTTAAGTGGGGATATTCAAAATTAGTTATTTGAAACTATGGCGCATTTTTTTTGCGGAAGATTGAAAATGCAATTCTAAAAAGTCCATTTATGGCCAAATGGCTGATGGCGCTACAGATATTTCTTTAAATATAAACGAAATTTTTGTGGGTATGTATAAACCTCCAAGTGGAAATACCGAAGTATTATTTTCTTACATCAATGTTTTATTGATACGTCTGTGTCTTAGTTCTGAATTTTTAAAGGACTTTGTTTTGACGTAGCGGTAACTATGTCTGGTCATATAAAATGTATTGTTTGTTGAATGAATTAAATGAAAGATTCACTCAGTCTGGGTTAGACAAAGTAGTACCAATGGAAACTATTTTGATACCTACAATCAATAGAGAAAAAAAGAACCGGATAGGCCTTGCTCTGCTGTACAGTTGGGGGTGGAGTGCACCTCGTTTATAGGATAGGTCATTATTACAATGAATTTGTTAAATTTGAATGCAATGAGAGATATCATTGTATATGAATAACGATTCTGAACGGAGTTAATATGTTTGTCTAGGATATAATACATTGTTATTTATAATCAATGTAAAAAGTATATTTTATTTTGAAACGATAAATATATTTTTCAATTAGGAAGGGTTGGCAGTTGCATACAGCGACATAGTTTGTCAGTCTAGAATATTATACATTATATTATATTTTACATGTAGTTTTATGTCAATATTCGCTGTTCAAACGCTTTTAAAAAAAAATTGTGCCTATGGATTTTAATAATTTTTGAATGACAAAAAGAACTACTTCTGTGGAATCTTCTATTAAATTTTCAAGTTTGAGAATAATTCGCTATTTTATGCAATTTTGTAAATATTTAAATTTCAAACAGTCATAACATTTTTTCCTCTAAGTCCGGTAGAAATATTTTTTAAGATTTTTAAAGAGTAGCTTATAGATAACCTAGTGTTAAAATTTTGAACCTTAAGTATGAACAGAAAAAATTTTATGAATTTTTATCTACAAAATAACTTGCAAATTTTCGCAATTTTTACATATTTCGTATAAATTGGAACTTTGAGCACTTATAAAAAAAAATTGTGACTTACGATTTTAGATTTTTTTTTATCAGTTAAGGAACAACTTATAAGAAACCTTGTATTAATTTTTCAAGATTTTCCGGCCGGCCAAAAAAATGTTATCGTTATTTAAAAAAAAAAAAAATTAAAAAAATTGAAAATTTCAATTGTCTATAAATAGCTCAATAAAAGTCAAAATACTTTGAAAATTTAACGGTGTATAGAGAACGCTAATCTTAACATTTGGTGAAAATTTCAAGTATTTACATAGATTAGTTTTCCATCACTCCGTTCAGAATCTAAAAAACTTCTCAGTATTCACGTAACTGATTTTAATGTATATAAATTAGCTGCTCAGTTAATAATGCTTCACAATATTTTAAATTCTGATAATCCCTCAGCAACAATAAAAGATATTATTGAAATATTTAAAATATTATTTAAATGTTGCCAGAAACTTCACGTGAATTGATGAATCAAGTTGAACGACTTATTATACTATTAACTGTTGTACTTATTATACACAATACCTGCAGCATCAGCTACACCAGAGAGGTCATTTAGTGGGCTCAGGTGTTTAAAAACTTATACACGTTCAACTCTGAGTCATAAGCGGTTGACTCATTTGTTACTATTACACTTAAATCAAACTATTTTCTATGAGATTTCCTTGGATGATATCCTAAAAGAGTTCATTAGCTGTACAGCAGAGAGAAAAAGTATATTTGGCAAAATGTAAATTATTCATTAAAATATAAACTGTATATTATATTTATTAATATTGTATAATAAAATATAGTTACGTTATTTTTGTTTAAAGATTGTACAACAAAGAAACTGTGTATGTGAAAAAGTTAATTACAGCTGTAATTTATATTGTTGATAAATTTTGTTTTGCCTTCAATTTTTATACCTACATGATTTGAATTTGTTTAATAAATATTTATAAGAAACAAATATTATACCTATGTAAACATGTACATATTTCCTCGGCATAAGTGCTGTAAAATTGGGGAGGGGATGGAGATTAAGCCCCAAAAAATAAATACTCTTATTTTTGCTCTTATACCCTCTAGAAAAGAACTTGAAATATTTTGCCCCCCACAGCAAAAAAATCGTTCCTGCGCCCCTGAATGATATAGCTTATGTTGATAATAAAATCATAAAAGACAAAACAAAGTATGATCATCACGATTATTGTGGGTTAGGCACGTATACAAATATATCTATAAATTACACTGAGCGATCAATGTTTAAGAACAAAAAAAATGGTTACCGATAAAATAAGATTTGTCGAAATTAATCCTTTATTCGTATACTTATTTACGTATGTGTATCATTGTTTTAATAAACTTTTGTATAAAAATATAAAATAAACTATTTAGTGATTTTCGAATAAAAGCGATATGAAATACAAGCGAAAGAGTATACACAATAACTTGTTTACAGAGTTTTTATTAAATGCATTTTAATATTCACTCTACAAAAACTATATTCTAAGTGTAGGTCTAGTAAATAAATGGAATCTAACAAACTTATTGGAAAGGATCGTAACTTTGATGTAATATATTTCAAGTTTTGAATATTGTACATTGGTTTGAATAGTCCAATTTGAATAGAGTATGAGCCGAAGTATGGTGCGCATGTGCTATGTGCATGTGAGCTATGGAAAACTGGTGGACTGCGAGCTTCATTAATTGAAATGGGCCCAGGATGTGTTCTTTCAAAATACGGTTGTGTTATGTCACTGAAGTTTTTGTTTTCAATAAATAAATAATTGGTTAATAATGTGCATATTATAATATAATATATTATATATATTATAATATAATATGCACATTATTTACCAGTTATTGATTATATTGTAATAATGATGTGATTATTATAGATTTTTGGCATATATATTAATAATACTTAGCTAGAAATGTATTTCTAAACATGTGAACTTTGCAGACACCTATATAAAGAAACAGTAACTGTTGTATAGATCATTATATTTCGTTCTAATTACCTCGATATTTCAGTGGCGTATAATGTTGAGAACCATAAGTCAAATCACCGTACCCATACGAAAATTACTATACCTATAGCGAAAGAATTAAGCGTTGTTGACGACGTCCTCTAGAAATTATTGAAGCCTGACGCGTACACAACAATTGGGAGAAGTGGTTTCAGGTTGTATAATTTTATACTTATGTAATCTATAAACTATTTTTACTCTATAAAACATATTTGAAAATTTTCCTGAATTTTGAATGAGGGATTGAATCCCTAACATCCCTTGTCTACGCGCCCGATTATAGTAATATTTTTATCACATTCGATCTGGCGATAGCGGTTTCATCAGTCGTAAACAGTAATCACATGAACTTTTCGACGTACACGATGCGACTACGGACGCGGACGAGCCACCGTCGAGTGCTGCGCCAGCGCATCAGACGTCGACCACGCGCGCCACCGACGGCACGAGCATGCAGCACTTCCAAACGGTGGCGGCGCGGTTTTTTCTCGTTTTCCGCAGCAATTTTACGCAAAACAACCACGACTGCACGTCTCAGGTACGCAGCGAGTGGGTACACGCTACATCCGGACGAGAGAAAAAATGACCCCGTAAAGGTAGGTAGATACGATAGGCGGAGTGGAGGCGGTTACCGTAGCCAGACGGCCGCCAGACACCGCCAGCGGCGGTGAATGAGACGCAGCTGCGGTTCACGTACGAAATGTGGTACACGATGTATGCGGGTATCACATAGCGTGGTACTGTAGGGAGTGACGAGACGTTACGAGAGGGGGGTTAACAGGAAGAAGTGGTGACAAGGAGGGGTAGGAGAATGAATAAATAAAACAGCGGCCGTGTTCTACGCTACGGGTGGGCGGATGGCGGCGACGTCATACGCGTGTCCGTATGCGTTTCGCGAACTCTCCAGCGACGGCGGCGGCGGTGGCCGGTAGGCAGTAGTGTTGTCTGCGGCGGCTTTGGCGCACGTCCACGCATGCACCGTGAACGCACGCACGCACGCTGACGACGACGACGTTCGCGGCGCACACCCCGAAACACAATATCGAAATATCGTCGCGAGACGCAAGCACGCGCGCGCCCTTCCCGCGAACACAATTATTATTATTATTGTTGTAATTACATTATATATACCACGCGAAGGCACCGATTCGGCAGCATTACAGTTTATACACGCGTGTACGCACTACGTTGTAATCAAATCGTACACGTGCGCGTTTTCGTTGGTTAAAATTGTTTGTCTTTTTTTTTTCGCCACAACTCGATAATAATTATACCGCGGTATAATAATATAACTACTACGCGTTTGCCATAGATTCCGATCACCACCACCGCCAACATGCTGGTAAGTGATTAATCATCGTCTGCTTATCACGCAGCGTGGTTGTAATTTTTTTTTATTGTATACGATATTCAATATGATGACCGTAGGATTTTTGTCCTTTTGTTTCTTCATCTCGGATCGGTAACGATCCGAATTTTGTTTAGGGTGAATTAACACGAGTTCGGAACACTTCATTTTGAATTTTGATTTCGAACGCATCATAAAATGATATTCTGTAAACAACTATTTGCAATAATAATATGAGCACATCGAGTCTGAAAATTAAGTATTCGAGATTATAGTTTCTCGTTGCTCTTCTGTAAGTTGAAAGAAAATCCTGGACCATGCGCAATATATTTTTCTACGCTCTCCGAACCATTAAAATTAAAATTAATTTCGGATTAAGAGAAAAAAAACATTGAAAATTGTTAAAACATTTAGAAAATGTCTATATATACATAAATTATGACGATATGCTCTACGTAAATTGACGTTAACGTTTGATAGCTCCTCGCGAAGAGACCCGTCAAACGGTGTAATGATGTTTGTATTTTTCTTTAAGTGCAATTTGCAGTAACTCAATTCACGTGGGAGAAGCGAGTTGCCTCCCACCTGTAATAATAACCTATTAATGTGATAAAAATATGTAACAATACGTACACATAGGATGACAATATAATATTGTAGGTAATGATCAACGGTTATGAATAATTCTAATTGATCCGTGTTATAAGTTATGTAATATGAATTTATTATGATGGCTTCAGTTATTTTTTCTAATCGCAAGGTTATTACGTTACACATCGAGATTCCGAAAATATAATGGACCACCCTGGCCAACACTTGGTCGTGAATCTTCGCATTGATAAAATTCGAATAGCTTTTCATCAGAATCGTAGCAAAACTGAAAATTGTTTGCACTCCGCGGCGCAATTCGTGTGGTATAAAGAAATAAAGTGTGAAAGTGTGTAATAAGATCTTATTAATTTGAGTGACAAAAAGTTACACAATCGAATATCGTAAAATTGGTTTATATATACTAAATTAATAAAAATATATATACATCATAAATATATTACGTTTAAATTAATTTTCTAATGATTTTTGTCTATGGTACTCAAAATGTTTATTTAAAATTTAGTGAGTAGGTCGAAAAGTTGAATGTTTTATGCCCGTGGGTCGTAGAGCCACTGACGCACACGCGAATACGATAGCTTTGCTGACTGATAAAATATAATGTTGTCGGGTTAGCTCGACGTACTCTGGGATTCGGAGAACGTGCGTGCGCGCGATAGCCGTAGTCGAGCGTCACGTGTCGATTTAACATTGTTCCTTGAGTTCCTCGTTACGGCCATCCACGAGATAAAGCTAACGCTGCGCAATCTTTTTTGATCCACGACCCTCAAATTTAATTCGATGAGATAACCACCTTCCCTCTTATTTCCAACATTATATAAGTTTATAAGATATACTTACTTAATGTATAAAAACATTTTATTCATATAATTGAAATAGTAAGTAGTAAGTTTTAGGACATTTTAATATTTCTTAAATTTCATTTATCCAAATGATAAAAAAATACAAAATTAGAGTTTTAAACAATTTTAAACAATAATACCCGTATTTTATAATTTTCATTGGGTGCTAAATTTTTGGCGATCCTCAGGTTGCGCACCACTGATGTAAGTCACGGGGGCGGTCAACCTAAGATTTTTTCGTTGATATTCACCGGTGTCGTCGCCGATGTAATATGGGTAATACCGCGTGGTTGTTGCGTCATCGTGTCTCCCTGTCACCACTGCCGACCGGTGTTGGCGCCACCCCCAAAATTGGTGTGCTCGCCAGACGACGACTACGGCGTAGTATTTTTTTATTTCGTGTTTTTCAATCCTAGTACTGGTGTCTCGTCACTGAATCGGTAAGGCCACGCCGAGTGACCGCTGTACCGCGGCAAATTACATATTTTTATGTACCGGACATTCACTGAGGCTTCCGGACGACCGTCGTGTTTCACCGTGCATCGCGCTCGAGTATGCAATCAGTGTATTACACAGTATTACACATTATATTGTAAATTACCATTGCATTTACCGACGTCATTTGTTTAAGGATTCGCTTTGCATCTGTGTTTTTGTTTTGGTGCCACGTCGCTCCGTAATTTTAGATTCTGAACGGAGTGAAGAATGTATTGATTTTACAATGATGTGTGTTTTTTTTTTTTAGATTCTGAACGGAGTGAAGAATGTATTGATTTTACAATGATGTGTGTTTTTTTTTTTTTTTTTTTTTTTTTTGTGTCTGTCGACACGTTTTGGGGCAGTAAAAATGCTTCGATTGCCTTATGTAGCAACTTTTCTGAAAGGAAAGTGAATCTATTTGGTACTTTGGGGGGTCAAAAGTTAAAAATTTCAAATATTTTTTAAATACGACGGGAAAAACCATAAAAAAATTTGGGAAAAACGGGAGTTTTTACGCAAAACCAGTTTTTGACATAATCAAATTTTTTATTTTGCTATAACTCAAAAACTAATCGATGTAAATACTTGAAATTTTCACCAAATGTTTAGATAAGCGTTCTCTATACACCATTCAATTTTCAAAGTATTTTGACTTTTATTAAGCTATTAATAGACAATTGAAATTTTCAATATTTTTAAGTATTTTTTTTTTAAATAACGATAAAAATTTTTTGGCTGCCTAGAAAATCTTGAAAATTTAATACAAGGTTTCTTATAAGTTGTTCCTTAACTGATAAAAAAAAATCTAAAATCGTAAGTCACAATTTTTTTTTATAAGTGCTCAAAGTTACAATTTATACGAAATATGTAAAAATCACGATAATTTGCAAGTTTTTTTGTAGTTAAAAATTCATAAAATTTTTTCTGTTCATACTTAAGGTTCAAAATTTTAACACGAGGTTATGTATAAGCTACTCTTCAAAAATCTTTAAAAAAATTTCTACCGGAATTAGAGGAAAAAATTTTATGACTGTTTGAAATTTAAATATTTACGAAAATGCATAAAATAGCGATTTATTCTCAAACGATTTTAAATATTTTTTATAATTCAAAAAGTATAAGTCGCAGATTTTTGAAATTTCTACCAGCTGTTAAGATTGGTATTTCCTTTATGTCATATTTTTTTCAAAATATTATATTGATTTTTAAGCCACTTATAGGCATTTAAAATATTCGATTTTTTTACATTTTTTTTTTTATAATCGGTGATAAAAAAAATTTGGCTCGTACAAAATACTTGAAAATTTAATAGAAGATTCCACAGAAGTAGTTCTTATAGTCATTCATAAATTATTAAAATCCATAGGCACAATTTTTTTTTATAAGCGTTTGAACAGCGAATATTGACAAAAAATTACATGTAAAATATAATATACTGTATAATATTCTAGACTGACAAAGATATCGGTTTTTTTTAAAATGCTCTAACTCAAAAATGAAAAACCGCAACAACTTGAAATTTTCACCAAATCTTTATATTGACGTTCTCTATACATGGTTAAGATTTCAAAGTATTTTGACATATTTTTACTTATTTATAGACAATTTATATTTTCGATTTTTGTTAAATTTTTGTTTTTAAACATCTATAAAATTTAATTAATTGAGCGAAAACTCTTGAAAATTTTATACTAGGTTTATAATAAGTTAAACTTATCGTAACTAAAAAATATCGGTGATCGGTTAACTCAATTTTTTTTTATAAGCCCTTAATTCTCAAATTTGTATAAAATGTGTAAAAATCACGATAATTTGCATGTTATTTTGTAGATAAAAATTCATAAAATTTTTTTTGTTCATACTTAAGGTTCAAAATTTTAACACTAGGTTATCTATGAGCTACTCTTCAAAAATCTTTAAAAAAATTTCTACCAGACTAAGAGGAAAAAATTGTACGACTGTTTGAAATTTAAATATTTACGAAATTGCATAAAATAGCGATTTATTCTCAGACGATTTTAAATATTTGTTATAATTCAAAAAGTATAAGTCGCAGATTTTTGAAATTTCTACCAGCTGTTAAGATTGGTATTTCTTTTATGCAATATTTTTTTCAAAATATTATATTGATTTTTAAGCCACTTATAGTCATTTAAAATATTCGATTTTTTTACATTTTATTTTTATAATCGGTGATAAAAAAAATTTGGCTTCTACAAAATACTTGAAAATTTAATCGAAGATTCCACAAAAGTAGTTCTTAATGTCATTCAAAAATTATTAAAATCCATAGGCACAATTTTTTTTTATAAGCGTTTGAACATCGAATATTGACATAAAATTACATGTAAAATATAATATAATGTAGAATGTTCTAGACTGACAAATGATATCGGTTTTTTTAAAATGCCCTAACTCAAAAACGAAAAACCGCAACAACTTGAAATTATCATTAAATCTTTATATTGACGTTTTCTATACATGGTTAAAATTTCAAAGTATTTTGACATATTTTGACTTATTTATAGACAATTTAAATTTTCGGTTTTTCTAAATTTTTCGTTTAAAAATAAAATATACTTATATAATATTTATAAATAACATTGTATTATATTCTAGACTAACATATGAACTCCGTTCAGAATCGTTATTCGTATACAATGATATCTATCATTGCATTCAAATTTAACAAATCCATTATAATAATGACCTATCCTATAAGCGAGGTGCACTCCACCCCTAACTGTACAGCAGAGCGAGGCCCATCCGGTTCTTTTTTTTTTTTTTTGTGTCTGTCGACACGATTTGGGGCAGTAAAAATGCTTCGATTTCCTTATATAGCAACTTTTCTGAAAGAAAAGTGAATCTATTTGGTACATTGGGGGGTCAAAAGTAAAAAATTTCCAATATTTTATAAATGCGACGGGAAAAACCAAAAAAAAATTTGGGAAAAACGGGAGTTTTTACGCAAAACCAGTTTTCAACATAATCAAATTTTTTATTTTGCTATAACTCAAAAACTAATCGATGTAAATACTTGAAATTTTCACCAAATGTTTAGATTAGCGTTCTCTATACACCATTAAATTTTCAAAGTATTTTGACTTTTATTAAGCTATTTATAGACAATTAAAATATCAATTTTTTTAAGTATTTTTTTTTAAATAACGATAACATTTTTTTGGCTGCCCAGAAAATCTTGAAAATTTAATACAAGGTTTCTTATAAGTTGTTCCTTAACTGATAAAAAAAAATCTAAAATCGTAAGTCACAACTTTTTTTTATAAATGCTCAAAGTTCCAATTTATACGAAATATGTAAAAATCACGATAATTTGCAAGTTATTTTGTAGATAAAAATTCATAAAAATTTTTCTGTTCATACTTAAGGTTCAAAATTTTAACACTAGGTTATCTATAAGCTACTTTTCAAAAATCTTTAATAAAATTTATACCGTACTTAGAGGAAAAAATTGTATGACTGTTTGAAATTTAAATATTTACGAAATTGCATAAAATAACGATTTATTCTCAAACGATTTTAAATATTTATTATAATTCAAAAATTATATGTCGCAGATTTTTGAAATTTCTACCAGCTATTAAGATTGGTATTTCTTTTATGTAATATTTTTTTCAAAATATTATATTGATTTTTAAGCCACTTATAGGCATTTAAAATATTCGATTTTTTTACATTTTTTTTTTATAATCGGTGATAAAAAAAATTTGGCTCCTACAAAATACTTGAAAATGTAATAGAAGATCCCATTGAAGTAGTTCTCAATGTCATTCAAAAATTATTAAAATCCATAGGCACAATTTTTTTTTATAAGCGTTTGAACAGCGAATATTGACATAAAATTACATGTAAAATATAATATAATGTATAATATTCAAGACTGACAAAGAAATCGGTTTTTTTTAAAATGCTCTAACTCAAAAAAAAAAACCACAACAACTTGAAATTTTCACCAAATCTTTATATTGATGTTTTTTATACATGGTTAAGTTTTCAAAGTATTTTGACATATTTTGACTTATTTATAGACAATTTAAATTTTCGATTTTTCTAAATTTTTCGTTTTTAACATCTATAAAATTTAATTGACAGACCGAAAACTCTTGAAAATTTAATACAAGGTTTCTAATAAGTCAAACTTATCGTAACTAAAAAATATCGGTGATCGGTTTACTCAAATTTTTTTTATATATCCTTAAAGCTCAAATTTGTATAAAATGTGTAAAAATCACGATAATTTGCAAGTTATTTTGTAGATAAAAATTCATAGAATTTTTTCTGTTCATACAGGTGATTTATTTCCTGTTTATCAGTTACGAGTTTATCCTTTTTACCCTCTTAGGGATTGAATTTCGGGAAATTCTTCCATATTGCAAATCTAGAGTGTATGTTCAAAGTAGAACCACTTTGTCGAATTTCAAGTTCATACAATCTGATGTTTTTGAGATATAGCGATGATTAGTAGGTGGTATATATTATATATAACTATTAAATAATTATCGACGGAAATCTAGAATTCTTATTTTATCTGAGTTGCAATCAAATAACCAGACTAACCTGACAATTGAATTTTCACTTTTTTATTATATATATATATATATTATATACACTTAATAATAAAATTTGTAATTTAGTTCAGATGGAAAAGTAATTGTAACGAGTTTTTAATTTTCAATGAGCAATAACTTAATGTTTAATAACAGTTAACTCTGAAGAAGTATTTCAACAGTCGTGACTGTGAATATCTTTTTACATTTTTAATGTAATTCTATTTTACTTAATTGTATATTAAACTCTGCTATGATAAAATGTTTTATTATTTAGTATTGGTGTTTTACATGATATTTACTAATGTGACATATTTTATTATATATATATTATCATATATGTGTATGTTATGTGTATGGTAATATAAATTATGATGGATTTGATAAACGATACTTCAACATTTATTGGATTCAAATAATTGAACGATTTACAATACTAATTGAAACAATTATTGACTCATACATTCTAACGCACTGTATGAAAGACTTAGTCCATCGTAGCTTTTATTTATTTCTCGTTTGAATCCAGTTAAAATTATTCCAACTATAAAACGTATTTTATAAATTATGCATAATGCATTTTTTAGACTTTAGTTTTTGTATAAACATTGTTTAATAAATAAAAATAGGATAGAAATTCAACGTACATTTGTGAAATCTGTTATATCTTGCAAAATGTCAAATATTTAACAGTAATCAGCATCTAAACAGAGCGTGTAAAATACAAAAATAAAAAATAGACATACATCATGTTTAAATAATGCATTTGATGATTCTTAGAAAACTCTTATTCTATCCTAATCATCAATCACTATAAATTTAATAAAAATGTTAACAACAATTGGTCGGCCTTTTTTGTTTTTTTGATCATTTCAATCGTATTTGTTATTATGTGTAAACTATATTCATTAGAACTGTTGCGTGGACTCGTTTGAATCCATAAACATATTTATATGTCTGTGACTGAACCTGGTGATCGATTTCCAGTACATTGAGTACTAGTTTAATATAGGTATTTTAATGAATGGAAAAAACACATCATGCATAGGAGTGCGGTTAACCATGAATTGCGCAGTTAGAATTGTATCCATCGTTCTCTATTTTGATTATCATTTAGCAGTAAAAATTGCAATACATGTTAATCAATAAATTGACTGCATTGTAATTATTTATTATTACGATTATATTATAAATAAATATATCTTATTTCATATAAATCGATATATCGATTTTATTATGTAGGTACCAAATTGTATTTAAAAAAGTATTTATACAGGTGTTATGTAAATTATAATTTTAAGTAGTAGTATTTAATTTGAATACGATGGTATCACTGTATTTTAAAAACGAAAATAAATTGTACCATGTTCATAGCTTATACAATTTAATCAACAATTAAAATAATGAAAAATATTGAAATATAAACACCAATCTTATTTTTGTTATCTTTTCTCTTGCATAATTGAACATATCAAAATCACGTTTCATAAAATATAAAGCATTATAATTAAAATTATTCAAGAATGTCGTATTATATATAAACTTACTATTTCACCATTTTGGCTATTAATTTTTATTTATTAGTATTTTATTTTAATCATTAGATCAGAGAGTCAAAATGGGTTAAGATAATTCGGGTTATGGGTTTCGAATTTGAAACCGGTGAACATTTTTAGCGGGTTTCCGGTTTCGGGTTCCACACCGTATACATTTTTTTGCGGGTTTTTGGTTTCGGGTACAAAAATCAGTAAAGTTTTTGTAACGGTGCCAAAATTAAAATCATTGATAATGAATAATATTTTTAATTTTTTCACAGTTTCAATAAAATAAGTTCATTAATACTTATAGTTAAAGTAATGTGTTAGAAACATTGAAACGGATATGGCATATTGAAGTTTTTTTATAGTTTATTTAAAAAAGACATAGTAGACAGTAGTCACATAATAAGTGTTTTAATTATTCAAATTATAACTATTGTATTTCCCATAAAAATGTACCATGTCAACATTTAATGTTTAATCAAATCTAAATGGTACATATTTTGTTATAGACAATTATGCAGTAATCTATTTCTGAAAGCTACAATAATTTTAAAGGGACTAGCAAATAGTAATATAATATTTATACTTGATATTTAAAAAATAATAAGTTAAAAAGAGAAGAGTTAAATAATATTATATTTTATTAAACCACAAATTCAAATAAAAATAAACAATACACTTTTAAATAAAATATTATGTATTAGTTGTTTAATGCTGCTAGTTTAAATTGTGTATTGCATTTTACAATCATGATGCTTTCTAAAAGTGTGAAAAAGAGATTACCTCGCAAGTCACTTAATATGAACTTCAAGCTTGAAAAACTTTTTTTAACGCTTACCTGAATAAATGTTCATTACAATAATTGTAAATATAAAATAGCTATATTTTTTAAGCTTACTTGTGTAGCTGGTATGGACATTAATACTTGTGATATTTCATACAACTCTAGCATTTCTTTTTCTTTCAATCGCCAGTAATATCTAATATTAGAATCATATGGGATCCTTTGAATATCATCAAATTCTTCCACAATTGTAGGCATAATAATATTTTGATTTTCTGTTGTACTACTAGTAGTTATAATCCCACTGACACTTTTGGATTTTAAAAATAATTCAAAATCATCAGTTTCAACATTATCATTATCAACAGATGAAGTACATTCATTTTCTCTCTGACTTAATGTTTGATTTTATTCATGAGGTTTATCAATATTTTTTAAAGCACATATTAGTTTCCACAATATACATATATGGACTTGTGCTTTTTTTTAACGCAGGAACAAGTAACACTTGCAAACGAGGATCCATGTATATAGCTAGAAATAAATACAAATATAAATATCATAATTTATTAATGATAAAAAAGAATAACTGATTAATTATTATGTATTTAAAAAAAAAATTGATCTTAGTTTTATTTAATAAAACATTGATTATAGTAATATACTAATATTTGTATTAATTAGGTATGAGCATTATCTTCATATCTATAGCTACAAAAATAGTTTAGGTCACCTAAAAATTAATAAGTAAAAAGAACCGGATGGGCCTCGCTCTGCTGTACAGTTAGAGGTGGAGTGCACCTCGCTTATAGGATAGGTCATTATTATAATGGATTTGTTAAATTTGAATGCAATGATAGATATCATTGTATACGAATAACGATTCTGAACGGAGTTCATATGTTAGTCTAGAATATAATACAATGTTATTTATAAATATTATATAAGTATATTTTATTTTTAAACGAAAAATTTAGAAAAACCGAACATTTAAATTGTCTATAAATAAGTCAAAATATGTCAAAATACTTTGAAATTTTAACCATGTATAGAAAACGTCAATATAAAGATTTAATGATAATTTCAAGTTGTTACGGTTTTTCGTTTTTGAGTTAGGGCATTTTAAAAAAACCGATATCATTTGTCAGTCTAGAACATTCTACATTATATTATATTTTACATGTAATTTTATGTCAATATTCGATGTTCAAACGCTTATAAAAAAAAATTGTGCCTATGGATTTTAATAATTTTTGAATGACATTAAGAACTACTTCTGTGGAATCTTCGATTAAATTTTCAAGTATTTTGTAGAAGCCAAATTTTTTTTATCACCGATTATAAAAATAAAATGTAAAAAAATCGAATATTTTAAATGACTATAAGTGGCTTAAAAATCAATATAATATTTTGAAAAAAATATTGCATAAAAGAAATACCAATCTTAACAGCTGGTAGAAATTTCAAAAATCTGCGACTTATACTTTTTGAATTATAACAAATATTTAAAATCGTCTGAGAATAAATCGCTATTTTATGCAATTTCGTAAATATTTAAATTTCAAACAGTCGTACAATTTTTTCCTCTTAGTCCGGTAGAAATTTTTTTAAAGATTTTTGAAGAGTAGCTCATAGATAACCTAGTGTTAAAATTTTGAACCTTAAGTATGAACAAAAAAAATTTTATGAATTTTTATCTACAAAATAACATGCAAATTATCGTGATTTTTACACATTTTATACAAATTTGAGAATTAAGGGCTTATAAAAAAAAATTGAGTTAACCGATCACCGATATTTTTTAGTTACGATAAGTTTAACATATTATAAACCTAGTATAAAATTTTCAAGAGTTTTCGCTCAATCAATTAAATTTTATAGATGTTTAAAAACAAAAATTTAACAAAAATCGAAAATATAAATTGTCTATAAATAAGTCAAAATATGTCAAAATACTTTGAAATCTTAACCATGTATAGAGAACGTCAATATAAAGATTTGGTGAAAATTTCAAGTTGTTGCGGTTTTTCATTTTTGAGTTAGAGCATTTTAAAAAAAACCGATATCTTTGTCAGTCTAGAATATTATACGTTATATTATATTTTACATGTAATTTTATGTCAATATTCGCTGTTCAAACGCTTATAAAAAAAAATTGTGCCTATGGATTTTAATAATTTTTGAATGACTTTAAGAACTACTTCTGTGGAATCTTCTATTAAATTTTCAAGTATTTTGTACGAGCCAAATTTTTTTTATCACCGATTATAAAAAAAAAATGTAAAAAAATCGAATATTTTAAATGCCTATAAGTGGCTTAAAAATCAATATAATATTTTGAAAAAAATATGACATAAAGGAAATACCAATCTTAACAGCTGGTAGAAATTTCAAAAATCTGCGACTTATACTTTTTGAATTATAAAAAATATTTAAAATCGTTTGAGAATAAATCGCTATTTTATGCAATTTCGTAAATATTTAAATTTCAAACAGTCATAAAATTTTTTCCTCTAATTCCGGTAGAAATTTTTTTAAAGATTTTTGAAGAGTAGCTTATACATAACCTCGTGTTAAAATTTTGAACCTTAAGTATGAACAGAAAAAATTTTATGAATTTTTATCTACAAAATAACTTGCAAATTATCGTGATTTTTACATATTTCGTTTAAATTGGAACTTTGAGCACTTATAAAAAAAAATTGTGACTTACGATTTTAGATTTTTTTTTATCAGTTAAGGAACAACTTATAAGAAACCTTGTATTAAATTTTCAAGATTTTCTAGGCAGCCAAAAAAATTTTATTGTTATTTAAAAAAAAAATACTTAAAAATATTGAAAATTTCAATTGTCTATAAATAGCTTCATAAAAGTCAAAATACTTTGAAAATTTAATGGTGTATAGAGAACGCTAATCTAAACATTTGGTGAAAATTTCAAGTATTTACATCGATTAGTTTTTGAGTTATAGCAAAATAAAAAATTTGATTATGTCAAAAACTGGTTTTGCGTAAAAACTCCCGGTTTTCCCAAATTTTTTTAGGGTTTTTCCCGTCGCATTTAAAAAATATTGAAATTTTTTTCTTTTGACCCCCAAAGTACCAAATAGATTCACTTTTCTTTCAGAAAAGTTGCTACATAAGGCAATCGAAGCATTTTTACTGCCCCAAATCATGTCGACAGACACAAAAAAAAAAAAAAAAACACACATCATTGTAAAATCAATACATTCTTCACTCCGTTCAGAATCTAAAAATAATTGATTGCTACAAAAAAAAGTAAATTATATAGATAGGTATCTATATTCTATATAATAATACAATTTTAATAACTTAAAGGCACCAATTAACTCTCTTTAATTAATTTATACAAATAAAAATATGTTGTTATATTAAGGTCTTAAGTTTAAACTAAGCATGGTTGATGTAAGACTTAATATAAATTGTTAAAACTTTAGTTAGGCCATACACTTAAAAGTAAAATTTAAGGAAAACAGCTATGAAAATAATAATAATAAAATAAATGTAGTCTGAAGTCAACGACAAAATAAAAACCAACATAAAATTAAGAACACATATATTATGAAAAATCTAATTTTCTCGATCACAGATAATAATTTATAAACGAAAAACAACTAACAAGTAGTAACTAATAAGTAATAACAGTAATCATGTACGATGAATTGATGTTTACTGTATAGGTAAATAATATTATATTTGCCCGTATAATAGGTGTAGTTAACACTATATATATATATTGTATTTCAATTATATGATATTATATATAAACTTTAAAAGTTAAATCGGATTTCAATTCTCGAAATTAAGGCTGATGGCTAACGACTAATAAAGGTAATAAATTTATAAATTTAAATATATTTTATAGATACAATAAATTGATATTTTATACAGATTACTTATTACTTATTAGTTATTAGCCATTAGTAGTTAATTTCTCATTAGTTATTAGTTAATTTCGCATTAATCATTTTATTTCACTTATTTATACTTAATCATGTAACAATAGTCAATAATATCTTTATTTCTAATTTCTTCAAATTTCGCGTTAGGTGTTCAAATTTTAAAACTGTCTTCTTCTTCTTCTTCTACTTCGCCTTCCTCCCAACTATTTGGGGTCGGCCACCCTTGTCCTACACCTCCACTTTACTCGGTCAATCACATCTCCTCTGCACACACCGACAGCCCTCATGTCATTCTCCAAAGTCTCCAACCATCTCTTTTTTGGTCTTCCTCTTCCTCTTTTCCCTTCAACGTCCATCTTCATAACCACTCTTACTGCATTCGTTTCCTCTCGCCTCATCACATGCCCAAACCATCTCAGCCTATTTTCTCTCATCTTGTCCACAATTGGTGCTACACCAACACTACCTCTCACGTATTCATTCCTTATTCTATCTTCTCTTGTCACTCCACTCAACCATCTAAGCATTCTCATTTCCGCGACACTCATACTTTGTTCTATTCTCCTGTTAACCGCCCAACACTCTGAACCATACAGCATAGTTGGTCTCACTACACTTTTATAAAAATTACCTTTCAGCCTAATTGGAATTCTCTTATCGCATAACACGCCCGATGCTTCTCTCCATTTCATCCATCCGCACTTAATCCTATGTTTTACATCAATGTCAAAGCCCCCGTCCTGTTGAACAAAAGATCCTACATATTTAAAGCTCTCAACTTCACCTATCACATCACCATCTATTGTCAGTTGTCTCCTCATTCCTTCAACTTCTTGGTCTCTTTGTCCAAAATCATACTCAATATACTCAGTTTTATTTCTACTAATTCTCAATCCCTTTTCTTCGAGGGCTAACCTCCACTCATTTACCCTATTATTGACAACTTCTAGGTTTTCTCCTATCAGAACTATATCATCCGCAAACATCATACACCATGGTATCTCACCCTGTATCTCTTTTGAAACCGCATCCATTACCACTGAGAACAGGTAGGGGCTTAGAGCTGACCCCTGGTGCACACCTACTCCTTTACTGAAACCTTCTGATACTCCACACCGACTCTTGACACTAGTACTCGACCCTTCATACATACCCTGGATCAAATTAACATACATTTTTGGGACATTTTTTCTCATTAATGCCCACCTTAAAACTTCCCTTGGCACCCTGTCATACGCCTTTTCTAAATCTATAAACACCATGCATAGTTTTTTATTCTTTTCTCTGTGCTTCTCTACTAATTGCCAAACACAAAATAATGGCTCCATTGTCGATTTTCCTGGCATAAAACCAAACTGGTTTTCTGATATCGACGTCTCACTTCTTATCCTCTTCTCTTTAATCTTTTCGCAGATCTTCATACTATGACTCATGAGCTTTATTCCTCTATAGTTCCCACATTCTTGTATGTCTCCTTTTCCTTTAAATATTGGTACAATAAAACTCTTTCTCCAATCTTCTGGCATTTTTCCCTCTATCAGTACCTTATTAAAAAGATTATTCAACCACCCAATGCTTACATCTCCTAACATTTTCCACACCTCTACAGGTACTCCATCTGGTCCTACCGCTTTTTTCTTTTTCATCGCCTTCACCGCATCTCTCACTTCCTCCTCGCCCACTAGACCAATCAATCCTTCATTCCATGACATACTCTCTAAAGCTTCTTTTGGATATTCCTCGTTCAGTAATTTCTCAAAATATTCTTTCCATCTTTTTTTCACATCCTCATCATTTGTTAAAACTCTCTTATCCTCATTTTTTATACACCAGACATCTTGGAAATCTTTGGATCGCTTTTCTCTCACCTTCGCCAGTCTATAAATTTCTTTTTCTCCTTCCTGTGTCCTAGCCGCTCATCATACCTATTAAGCTTTGCTTTGCTTACCGTACTTTTCACTATTTTACATACATTTTTATACTCTATCCAATCTTCCCTCTTCCTACTTTTCTGCCATACCTTAAATTGCTTTTTCTTACTCGCTACTACTCTCTACCACGTTTCCTTGTCTTCTGGTAAACTACTTTTGGTTTCACCAACAACCTCTTTTGCTATGTTCTTAACACAAGTGGCCATCCTTCTCCACACCTCATTTATATCTTCCTCAACATTCCACACAGATTTTTCTTTTAATTTCTTTATAAACTCCTTTTCTTTGTTTCCTATTAATTTCCACCACCTAATTCTGATCTCCTTCCCTGTCTTCCTTCTTTTGTTCGTCTTTTTTCCACTACACCATACTTCCATTATCATCAACCTATGTTGTGTTATTACACTCTCTCCAGGAATTACTTTACAATCCTTTACTCTTTTTATATTGTCTCTCCTCCACATAAAATAATCAATCTGCGACCTATTTCTTCCACTCTTGTATGTTATATAATGCTCTTCTCTTTTCCTAAAATATGTATTGATTACTGCAAGCTCATATGATTCTGCAAAATCCAAAACTTTTTCTCCAGCTTCATTCCTCTCGCCAAAACCATACCCTCCATGCACTCTTTCATACCCTACCCACTCACTCCCTACGTGACCATTCATATCACCACCAATCACAGCATCCTCATTTCCTGGTATTCCTTGCATCACCTCATCCATCTCTCGCCAAAACTCTTCCTTTTCACTTTCTTCATACCCTACTTGCGGTGCATACGCACTTACTACGTTTAATACTTTCTCCTCGAATACCAATTTTACCGTAATAATTCTATCACTTTTCCTTCCTACGTCGACTACCTTAATTTTCATCTCATCATCCAATATTACTCCAACGCCTAGTACTCAAATTTTAAAACTATGCAAAATCTTATTCGGGTCTCAGGATACGGGTTTCGGGTTTGAAACCGGGGAACATTTTTAGCGGGTTACGGGTTTTGTGTTAAAAACCGGGCAAACATTTTTCCGGGTTACGTGTTTCGGGTATGAAACCGTGTAAACAATTTTCTGGTTTACCCGGTTTTACAACTCGAGTTCAAACCCGTTTTGACTCCCTGCTTTAAATACAGTAATAACGCTTCAATTTATAATAAAATCAAATAAATGTTAAACTAGTCGACAAGATTCTTAGACCTTGGGTAAAATAATAGCGGTGAGTGAATGATAGGATATACTTCGAATTATGAGAAGATTACTACAATTTTTATACTTTTGATGTTAACAATGATTTATTGACTTTAGAAAAAAATTTTAAATTAACCCCACATAATGGTACTATACTGTAAGAGAAATGTAATATTTAGCTTAGTAATTATATAACTTATACATAATATATAGTACATGATATTGATTAAATTTTGGTTAATATTTAAATTGTCGTTAGGAGATGCCGAAAATAAATGAGATAAGGTTATATTTTTAACTTTAAACAAAAACATCAGTTTTAAATTATGTACTTATCAGATAGTTACTTCTTACATTATAGTTAATTAATAAATATTTTGAATTTTTTTTATCAAAATAATTTTGAATTTAAAATTAAATCAGAGATAGTGATGGTGGTGGATTACATAAATATGTTTAAACTAAAAATCGATATTAAATTATTGAATATGGAAACTAATTTTTTATACCTTATTGTCTTAATAAAAATTAAAAAGCTTTAATAATTTAAGAAAATATTAAGATCATTATTCACTCAAAGTCTGAAAATTAAATACAATTTTCAATAATTATATCGAAAAATATAATAATTGATATAAAGCTATTAGTTTTTTTTTGTAATTTATTATTTAATTTAAAGGAAAATACATAGACATGTATGAAGTATCCCTACTACCTACTCCATGTTCCACAATTCTCGTCAGATAATTCATTATTTCAGCTATATTGTAACGCGATCTATCATACACGTTCAGAAACGTTATATTTTGTTTTTAATATTAAAACAATAGACAGATAATCGTGAGTTACCGTATCAAAACTATATATATTAATTTCACTAAAAATACTCGCAAATATTTATGCGTTTAAATATAAACCCTATTTTTAATATTAAGGCCTAATTTTTTTCGTATTTTAAAAAATATAAGTGTTTAATTACTTTTAAACATTAAATTGATACTGAGACGATTTTTTCATTCTTTAATTTTTCGTCAAAGTTTACTAGTTATGGCGTTAAACAGGTTTTAAAGTGGCAAAAAAGGGCAGGGGGAATTCTAATCCATATATCATTCTCGGCACTTCATATATTCTCATACAAGGTTATTAATTATAAATAAGTGTATATATATATATATATATATATATATATATATATATATATATATATATCAGATGTTGTTAGTGAACAACTTCCTCCACAAACTATTCATGTGCTGTAAAAATATATAAACTTGTAAATTACTTTCATTTTGTTTTAAATAACAGATTATAAATGTCTTTCAATAAAATAAAATAGGTGGAGGAAACTTGGAGATTTAGCATAATCCCTTCTTTAATATTTCAAAAATATTCTTTTAATATTCTATTTATTTTATTTTTTTATTTCTATTTCTTTTTATTTATTCTATTAATACTGTTTACAAAATACCAGTATACCTAACTATTAATTACTATAAAAAATATTAAATTATATCTCTATGTATAATGTAGTGATATTTTCTTATATTGGAATTTGCCTTTAAATTCATATTTTAATCCAGTATATATATGTTGAAACATGAAGAACACAGTCATAATACGAACAATATTTAAAAAAAAGAACCGGATGGGCCTCGCTCTGCTGTACACTTGGGGGTGGAGTGCGACTCTTCATAGGATAGGTCATTATAATGGATTTGTTAAATTTGAATTCAATGATAGATATCATTGTATACGAAAAACGATTCTGAACGGAGATGATATATTTGTCTAGGATATAATACATTGTTATTTATAAATATTGTAAAAAGAATATTTTATTTTGAAACAAAAAAATTTAGAAAAATTGTCTATAAATAAATCAAAATATGTCAAAATACTTTGAAAACTTAACCATGTATGAAAATTTCAAGTTGTTGCAGTTTTTCGTTTTTGAGTTAGAGCATTCTAAAAAAAACCGATATCTTTGTCAGTCTAGAACATTCTACATTATATTATATTTTACAAGTAATTTTATGTCAATATTCGCTGTTCAAACGCTTGTAAAATAAAATTGTGCCTATGGATTTTAATAATTTTTGAATGACATTGAGAACTACTTCTATGGAATCTTCTATTAAATTTTCAAGTATTTTGTAGGAGCCAAATTTTTTTTATCACCGATTATTAAAATAAAATGTAAAAAAATCGAATATTTTAAATGCCTATAAGTGGCTTAAAAATCAATATTATATTTTGAAAAAAATATGACATAAAGGAAATACCAATTTTAACAGCTGGTAGAAATTTCAAAAATCTGCGACTTATACTTTTTGAATTATAATAAATATTAAAAATCGTTTGAGAATAAATCGCTGTTTTATGCAATTTCGTAAATATTTAAATTTCAAACAGTCATAAAATTTTTTCCTCTAAGTACGGTATAAATTTTATTAAAGATTTTTGAAGAGTAGCTTATAGATAACCTAGTGTTAAAATTTTGAACCTTAAGTATGAACAGAAAAAATTTTATGAATTTTTATCTACAAAATAACTTGCACATTTTCGCAATTTTTACATATTTCGTATAAATTGGAACTTTGAGCACTTATAAAAAAAAATTGTGATTTACGATTTTAGATTTTTTTTTATCAGTTAAGGAACAACTTATAAGAAACCTTGTATTAAATTTTCAAGATTTTCTGGCCGGCCAAAAAAAATTTATCGTTATTTTTAAAAAAAAAAATCAAAAACATTTCAATTGTCTATAAATAGCTCATTAAAAGTCAAAATACTTTAAAAATTTAACGGTGTTTAGAGAACGCTAATCTAAACATTTGGTGAAAATTTCAAGTATTTACATCGATTAGTTTTTGAGTTATAGCAAAATAAAAAATTTGATTATGTCGAAAACTGGTTTTGCATAAAAACTCCCATTTTTCCCAAAATTTATTATGGTTTTTCCCGTCGCATTTAAAAAATATTTTTTACTTTTGACCCCCCAAAGTACCAACTAGATTCTCTTTCCTTTCAGAAAAGTTGCTACATAAGCAAATCGAAGCATTTTTACTGCCAAAAAAGGTGTTGTCAAACACAAAAATAAAAAAATAAAAATTAAAAAAATTTAAAAAAAAATAAAAAAAAAACACACATCATTGTAAAACCAATAGATTCCATCACTCCGTTCAGAATCTAAAAAAATATAAAAAAAATAAAAAAAAAAACACACATCATTGTAAAACCAATACATTCTATCACTCCGTTCAGAATCTAAAAAAAAATGAAAAAAATAAAAATAATAAAAAATACCCACATCATTGTAAAACCAATAGATCACTCCGTTCAGAATCTAAAAGAGTACTTATTGGTTATTTTTTATAATATAAAATATCAAATTGCTAATGATTTAATCTAAAGAATTTACAAATATGTACAATAAATACAAAAAATAATATAATTTGTAAAAAGAATCAAGAAAATCTTTTATTGTATAGGCAACTTAATATACATAAGTAAGCCCTCAATTTTTTCCAGACAACCTATGCTGTAGCATTAGAATGACTGGTTGCGGTAGAGGGGGGTTATGACGATTTTACATAGTCCTCGAAAGCGCTCGGCAAAACGCTTCTAACGGGATTTGATTAGCCACCGCCACCGTCACATTATATCAGCTCGTTCTTGGCTATGGCATATTCCGTGGTTTTTATTTTTATCATTAAACGATTGAACCAAATATTCAGTTTTATATACAACAATTCCCAACATCTCTTTTAGAAAACTTAAGTAATTCAAATTATAAAGATATGTATGATTTCATAAGTTTAAAAAATGAATTGATTGTGTTATATACATATAAAGAGTTTTCAACATGTAATACATATGATTTGGACATAAAAATTTTGTACTGGCTTTTCAAGAAGTATATAAACTTGATAAATTAATATTAACTTTCCCTAGTACAACGGCATCAGTTGAAAGATCGTTTGCGGCATTAGATCAAATCAAAGTCCATCAGAGATCAACTTAAAGCCAGGAAAGACTAAGTTATCTAGCATTAATATAAATTATAAACAACTGTTATGCAAAAAAAATCTAATACAGAGTTTTATGATTAAGTTATAAATGAGTTGATAAACTAGAAAGAAGAATGGATTTTGTTTATAAATAATTTTCATTTTATTTAAATTTACAATACTTGTTTACTTATTATTTATTTATTTTTTTATTTATATAACAATATGGGACGTCCCAAATTTAATATAATATTGATAACATATACATATTCGTACAGGATATTTTTAAATAAGAGTTGATGGGTCCTTATTTGCTAAAATCATACGGTGTAATGGCTGTTTTTTTGCGTAGTTGGTGTTCCATTTTGGTAAAAAAATGGATAATTGTAACGGGAATGAAAGGATAGTACTTTGAAATTAATTTGTGCTAATAGTTCAGGAGAATCTATTAGTCCATCAATAAGACGTCTTAGAAAAATCAAATTAGCTTCAAGTCTTTTATCAGCTTAAATTTCTACGGGACTTAGAGGAAAATATTTTAAGACTGTTTGAAATTTAAATATTTACGAAATTGCATAAAACAGCGATTTATTCTCAAACGATTTTAAATATTTGTTATAATTCAAAAAGTATAAGTCGCAGATTTTTGAAATTTCTACCAGCTGTTAAAATTGGTATTTCCTTTATGTCATATTTTTTTCAAAATATAATATTGATTTTTAAGCCACTTATAGGCATTTAAAATATTCGATTTTTTTACATTTTATTTTTATAATCGGTGATAAAAAAAATTTGGCTCCTACAAAATACTTGAAAATTTAATAGAAGATCCCATAGAAGTAGTTCTCAATGTCATTCAAAAATTATTAAAATCCATAGGCACAATTTTTTTTTATAAGCGTTTGAACAGCGAATATTGACATAAAATTACATGTAAAATATAATATAATGTATAATATTCTAGACTGACAAATTATATCGGTTTTTTTAAAATGCTCTAACTCAAAAACGAAAAACCCCAACAACTTGAAATTTTCACCAAATCTTTATATTTTCGTTCTCTATACATGGTTAAGTTTTCAAAGTATTTTGACATATTTTGACTTATTTACAGATAATTTATACTTTCGATTTTTGTTTTTAAACATCTATCAAATTTAATTGGCAGACCGAAAACTCTTGAAAATTTAATACAAGGTTTATAATAAGTTAAGCTTGTCGTAACTAAAAAATTTTGGAGATAGTTTCACTCAAATTTTTTTATAAGCCCATAAATCTCAAATTTGTATTAAATGTATAAAAATCACGATAATTTGCAAGTTATTTTGTAGATAAAAATTCATAAAATGTTTTCTGTTCTTACTAAAGATTCAAAATTTTTTCTTCAAAAATATTTAAAACAAATTCTACCAAACTTAAAAGAAAAAATTTTATGACTGTTTTATGAATGTTTGAAATTTAAATTTTTACGAATTTTTACATTATTCAGTCATTTCTAATATCTAAATAATAAACAATATACACAAATATAAGTAAATAATTATTAAGTATATTAATAATTTAAAGTACTTATGTAAGAGTAATGATAGGTAGGTACTTATAACATTTACATATTAAAATGTCTAGAAGATGTGTGGAAAATGACTCGTCTTCATGCTAATATGTTTTATATAATTTTTTCACTGAGAATCACCAAACCGTAAAACCGTATTAATTTTAGATTAAAAATTTTAATATTGAAATTATTTAATTTATCAATTACATAAATCCATTGTTAATTTTAAAAGTCGCAATCAAGTATCAACGTCAACGTCGTCAACATGTGTAATGACCAACATACATTATACGATATCACATATATAAATATTAAAATTGATACTATATGTTAATAAAAGGTATTATTATAATAACTACATGCATTATTTTTAAATAATTTAACTATGTCGCTGTATGAAACTGCCAACCCATCCTAATTGAAAAATATATTTATCGTTTCAAAATAAAATATACTTTTTACAATATTTATAAATAACAATGTGTTATAATCTAGACAAACATATTAACTCCATTCAGAATCGTTATTCGTATACAATGATATCTATCATTGCATTCAAATTTAACAAATCCATTGTAATAATGACCTATCCTATAAACGAGGTGCGTTCCACCCCCAACTGTACAGCAGAGCGAGGCCCATCCAGTTCTATTTTTTATTTTTTTTTACTATTTATTTAACTTTACTATAGCCTACAAGCACCACTATACTCAGGATTATATTGCTTATAAATCAAAAAATATAATCTTGAATACGTTTTATTATATAATCGATATTCATAAATGCGATATAAGCATTTACTCATCATGCAATTAAATGTTTAAGAATATCAAAAATATTTTACGTAATTTACATTACTTTTTCTAAAATAAATATATTATTATAAATTAGCATTATAATTATTTTATCTATACTTTAATAAAAATTAATTCTGTATTAGAAAATTTGAGATAAAATAGGTTTTTTTGATTTACTATCCCTCATTTTATTAAATTTATCATTAAAATATGATATTTAAAATAATTGTATTAATATATATGTAATTATAATGTAATGCATCTATTATAACTTGTACTTCATATTTGAAATTGCGTAAATTCGTGCTCATAATGTTAATGATTAATGAATTAAAAGAAAAATGATTCACGAAAGGCGAAAGTAGGATATTATAACGGTTCCTATGTTTAGTAGTGTTCATTATTTACTATCGTTTCAGTGATCAATAATTATTATAGTAGGGGTACTTTAGTGGGGATCTACTATAGAGATGCTTATGAATTGCAATTGGAATATACTTGGATGTAGTAGCATCGCGTATTGAAAGCCGTCAACATCGACGCTGACTTGTCTTTATTTTCATCATTTCGAACTCTTCGTTTTGGCCAAAAACAATAACCTCAGGTGACTTAATTATTGAATAAAAATTTATTCTAGTATTATTGTATCAGTCAAAAAAATGTACTCGTAATATCCTATACATGTCTAATAACTATTGAAATATATTTATGATCAAGGAAACTAAAATTATATTTTTACAAAAGAAAAAAACTTTAAAACATCATGTACATGTAGAATGTATTCTTTAACTCTTGATCCAATTTATACTTATTCTTTTTTTCTATGTACATAGTACTTATACTAATACATATGTGATATTATCATTAAAGTCAATCAATTTTGTTTCATTCAAGTTCAATATATTTCAATCATAGAATTAGTTAATATTTTTTCATAATTAAATATCAGCGATTTAAAAACACGCCTACAATAGGGAACTATAAAATTTAATCTCAAAGAATTTTGAAACTTTAAAAAGTTTAATCCAATTAAAATATGATATATTTAACAGAAACTATTTGTTAAATTAAGATGAGTTAATAAGATTTAATTGTACGTATAAATCACGCATATTTTAATCCAAAAAAATAAAACTTTTATGTTGCTTAATTAATTAAAATGTACGTATAATAAAGTAGGTCAAAGTTTCATTTTTTAAAACATATTATATTGCATATGCTTTTTAAATATTTTTTTAACGTTGATTTTTGGAGTAAACTTCTGATGTACCAATCCTTAAAACTAAAACCCTTGAATATTGAAATTATAACAATTATTCATCATATGAACCTTTTTTTATGGTAAAATTAATTACATGTACATCTACTGTTATTAAGTCATGTGTTAAAACAATAAATAAGACACCTTCATAAAATAAACAAGCTGATTATATTTACAAAACAAATTTCATATTAATATAATTAATTATTATTTACTTTAAAATTATACTTAATTATATTAAAATATTAATGCATATTGTCATTATTGAGTTCATGAAAATCAAATTCAATTATAAATTACAAATTTTTAAATTTAAAGTAAAACATGTTTATAAGAATCTATCTATTATTCTTTAAATATTTCCTTTGTAAATTATTCAATCTGAAAAGGCTGTTCAGTAAGTAAGTTTTTATATAAACTTATATTTCACAACTCAAAAGAACTTAATTTTGTTATCAGTTCTATATAATTAATCTGCTTACAAATCGTATTATTTGAATACGCTTGTTCATTAATGACTAATGGATTTTAATGGAAATTAAAATAAAACTTTATATTTTTACACTTTATTTAAAAGAACTTTAGAGTAAATTAAAATATTGTAATAATCTATTAAAAACGGTTGTAAACTATTTATTAATTAATACCTTACCACATTTTCAATCAAATTTTTCTAAAATCATAAACTTTAAAGATATACGAGTAGGTATAGCGTAATTATTAGTGTTACATTTGCACATTAATATTTAATAAAATTTCTTTAAAAAGACTTACATCATTGTAATATGAAGTATTGTTTGTTGCTTAATATTTCGTCTATAGATAACTATTAAAACTTAAATATTTTTAACTGTACTAGGAACCGTTGTTTTCTATTTATTTGGAGAAGTATTGAATTATTTTTATTCCATTAGAAATTGTATTCATTTATATAAATGTCTACTTTTATAAATATCTTGTAAATTATTTACTTTGAAACAAATTACGTGGGAACCATTTAAAAAAAGAAGCGTTCATAACAAATGGTTGACGTCAGAAAAATAATTTTTGGCTTTGACCTTTAAAAAAAAAAAGTATTGTAAATTAAAACGAAATATTTTATGAAGAATTGAGTTGAAATTTATAAAAAATTTTCTGCGCGATGCCCAAATAAATACTTCATGAGCTTTTTGTATAGATTCACCCCTCAGGAAAAATTCCATATTGCATACGAGTCTGCAATGAAGTACCACATTTTATGTCTTTGCCGTCCTTGTCATCATATGTAACATATAACTATATACAGATTATATTTATAGGGTAATTGATAAAAAATAAAGACACGATTGCTATTAGTAATATTAGTATACAATATACAATTTTTAGATTCTGAAGGGAGTGATGGAATCTATTGGTTTTACAATGATGTGTGTTTTTTTTTTAATTTATTTTTTTATTTTTGTGTCTGATGACAACTTTTTTGGCAGTAAAAATGCTTCGATTTGCTTAAACAGCAACTTTTCTGAAAGGAAAGTGAATGTATATGGTACTTTGGCAAGTCAAAAATCCAACTTTTTCAATGCTTTTTAGAAAAATCGAAAAAAACAACGATAAAAAAATTACGAAATAACGGGAAATTTTACGCAAATTCACGTTTTTACAAATTACATTTTTTTAAGATGCTCTTACTCAAAAATCAAAAACCGCAAGAACTTGAATATATTCACCAAATCTTTATATTGGCATTCTTTTATACATGGTTAAGTTTTCAAAGTATCTTAACTTATTTTGACTTATTTATAGACAATTTTAAATTTTCGATTCTTGTAAAATTTTTGTTTTTAAACATTTATAATCGTTATTCGTATACAATGATATCTATCATTGCATTCAAATTTAACAAATCCATTGTAATAATGACCTATCTTATAAACGAGATGCACTCCACCCCCAACTGTACAGCAGAGCGAGGCCCATCAGGTTCTTTTTTATTTTTATAACTATATATATATATATTATATATTATATTTATAAATATTATAAAACTATTTAAATATTAGAATGTTGCTAGGAGACGAGCGGTTGCTAAGGTGGTGTGTTGCTAAGGAATGATATGTAACGCTTTTTTCGGTAACGCTTTTCGAATTCTATGTGCCAAAAGAAAAGACATAAAATGTCAAAAAATAAATGCTTAGCTTGGGATTATTATTATATTTGTAATGTGTGTATATATATATATATATAAATAGTCAATAAAATCATGACTTAAATAAGATAGTGTCAGGATTTTATTGACTTTTATATAAACCTGATGATGAATTTTTAATTCAAAACTGATTATACTAAGACAAATGTAATTTATACTCCAGGTTAAGCATTTATTTATTAATGTGGGGCATCACCGATTTGTGCCAAATTTACCTGGTATGATTATAAAAAAGTATTTTTCTGAATTTATAATTAAATAATAATAATAATAATAATAATAGTTAATAATAATCAATACAATTATAGTCCTACTTTTACCTATCTCTCAATTTATGTATTTGCTATTAGTCATTAAATATATTATGACTATACATATAATTAGTTGAATTATAATTATGCACTTTTAACTATATTTATAATTGTCATGATTGATATAATAAAAAGCTTTCGAATTATTAATTATCATGTTAAAATTGATTAAAAATGTTTACTCTTTGTATATATAATATCACAATGCCAAGATGGAAGGCAAATTAATTATCGATATATATTTCTGAATTATATTAAAATTATATACTTACAATAATTTAAAATTTAATTTTTAAATACTGGTTTTTTTTTTATAAAATTAAAAAAATAATTGTAATTCGTTGATAACTAAAGTAGAATAAGCAAATTTGATGAAAACAATCAAAAACTCAGTATGAGAACAGGAGCTAGAATTCTAGAACATCCCCTACACTATCACAGAGTTAGACTAGACAATTTTTTAACGATATAAATGGATTAAATGGCGGTATATTCGAAGTTAAATTTATAATTTAATTTCTTTTATGTATGGTGATAAAACAAAGCTGTATCTTAAACTTATTTTACTCGTATCGAATTTTTCTGACTATTTTTTTATTTATTAAAATATATTGGACAAGCTCAAAAAATAATTAAATTTATAGTACAATATTGTTACGAGCTTATTATTAATTGTGTTACCGATACTATTTACATTTTATATTATTGATCGCAATTCATATTAGCAATGTATTTTGATCTTGGTAATTTTAATAATGTAAACTAAAATACCATAGATTTTTTTAGCAATATTAGATAGAAAAATGTCATGTATCTCTAAATATACCTGTTTAATGGCCTAGCTTACACAAAGTTTAGTACTTATCATTTGCAATTTAACCACACATGTAAACAGGTATGAGTAGTGTTTAATATTGGTAAAAATCGCTCGAGCGCGAGTGAAAAGAACGCAGTTTTATTTTTTAACGACAAGTAGCAATTCTTTTTCGACTCTACTAACGCAAGTGTAAGTACAAGTATTCAGTGCAAGTGACAAATACTAATAATTAGTGCTAAGAATTGTGTAGTCCCGGCCTTAATAATGTTAAGAGATTATTTGTGTATTGTGTTACCAAAATGAATAACTTTACTGATTTGAAGTACTCTGAAATATACCTCTTTTAATATACGCTATAGTGAATGTTGATTTAACCAAAATTCATTATAGGTTACTAAATTCTTTCAATTATTAAAGTGTTATTAAATTGTACGTTAAACTAAAAGTGTGGAATGAAAAAATAAATATAAATATTTTCTCACTAATATTTGCATTTAATAACCAGTCTAGCTTTTATTTAATATTAAATTTGTAATTGTTTATCGATTAACAACAAGATATTCTATGCACTAACTATGTAATATAAAATTAGCCTAAAAACTTTAAATTTATTTTAAATGCGATCCACTAGTTGATATGGACATCTTGACGTATTAAAGAAAAAATATAGGTTGTCTTTGTATATAAGTATTCGTAGCTAAATCTATATGTTTTATGTATAATAAATTATAATTTTTTAATAATATTTGAAAAAAAAAATTGCCTTATTATGTACAAATCGTTGTACATGCTTGTTTCTATATAATTTTTCCTATAATGCTTATCGCTAATCTATATGTTTCTACTATTCTTCTATTATTTTCTTAATTAAGATCAAAATATTAGTTGAATATCTTCAGTAAACACACAGAAGCTTAGAAATGTCAGCATTATTGTATATCTTTGTGCAAAAATAATAAGTTTATATAATACAATTTTAGATTAGATGATATTTTTAAAACATATTTCTTAACAATTCAAATAATTTCTACTTAAATGGTTTTAGTTTGTCTCGCTTACATATCAATTAAATGTTGCTTATGCGTTGTATACTAAAAATAATTACTTTAAAATCTACAGTAATGATATAATTATTATACTTTCATAGTATTTTATAAATTATTTTAATAATTTATATTTAATTATTTTAAATTATAAATGTACAACCGTGAAAATTAGCCATTATTTATTAATTATTAAAAAAAAAAACAATAAAGTATTGAGTGATATTGATTAGGAGAGTTCAAAATGTAATAATACTGATAATGTTAATAATTAACATATTATCATTTTAATATATATTTAAAGGTAATATCTTTCTGTATTTATACAGTATCAAAAATAGATCATGAAAAATAATACTTGAAACTATAGTACACTTTAATAAAAATTCATAACAAGTGATTATGAGCTTCATATAAACTATAAAACTAGATTTGGAAAAAAAATTCTTTTGACCAAAAATATATTAGTTTATAGTTTTGATAACAACATTTTCTCATAATTTAAGGGTATCTATTTGAAAATGTTGTTATTGAAACTTTAAACCAATACATTTTTGCATTGTGCAAATAATTTTTTTTTCAAAACCAAACAATTTTGTAATTTGTATGAAGCCCATAATCAGGCATCATATTATTTGACTTCTTATTAAAGTGTATTATGTTTCCAAATTATATTTTTATATTATATACCTACATAATATACAAATTATGTCATTTTAAATATTTTAAGGTGTCAGTTTTAAAAAATAAATAATATAGGTATAATTAAATAATTTATTCAATATCTAAAAAATGTATATTAAGTATATTTTTAAATATAATTGTTAAGCACCACAAAACACTAATACTTCAGAAAATATTATTTTATGGTTATATTTCTGATCATTACATAAGATATCCTAAAATCAGAAAAATATATAATTACAGTACAAACAAAAAAGAAATTCCATTTACGTGGGTTTTTAGGGAAATATTTAGTTAATATTATTTTTAGTATGTAGCAATATTTTAAATACTTTTGAAAAGTTATAATATATGCATTTAAAAATTCAAACTAGAGCCATAAAGATTCGTAGTTAGTTAGCATTAGACAGTATTACAAATTTATAATATGTATATTTTTAGTTTGTCCTCAAAATCTAATGTCCCTTTTCTTTTAAGGTGATTAATTTTGTTTTGTAAGTCGAGTTATAAATTGAGTCATATCATACAGTTACTTAGACTAAATATAAGGAGTACGCTAACATGGCTTATTAGTAATTTAATTAAAATTATTGAACTAAAATTATTAGTAATTTATTGGTAATAAATTATTACCCAGCAGATTTTGATACTTAATTTTCTATGCTATTCTCCATCTTGAATGGAAATTAATAAATTTATCGATTGATGCATTTTTTACACACGTGTTTATAAATTAATAGTAAATATACTTATAATTGTACTGGACCATTTTAAATGCACATGCTATCTTGTATTTTTTAGTTAAAAGGTATATATATATATATATATACATTTAAATAGTATTATTTACTTGTAAATTATAGTGAAATAAGTACCTATGCAATTAGTTAAAAATAAAGCTTATAAATAAATCTGAAACCATTGAGTTTTTATAACTATAGTTTAAATTAATTACAACTGATGAACACTCGATTTAAGCATTGGATAGTTGATAGCTCTTACTTATATAAGTAAATACTTTGAATTAAACCAACGAGAAACTAATTGATCTAAATTGTTATTTTTTAATTTTTAAATGTTACGTTATAATGAAATAAACATTTATTCTTACTAGAAATTGTATAAAACTTAAGCTAATGTTAATTAAATTTCATTGCTATTATACTTTATATAATTTAGTGGTCTGTAAAATGTAATAAAGAGACGCCAAAACAATTAACCCATGGCCCCTATTTCTATTATACTGGATCCTTAAATTTAATCCTTAACGTTAACGTTTAAACGTTTAATTTTCAAATAATTTTTTTGCTAAAAAATTATAAAATCTTAAGCTATTTTGGGTTAACTACCACATTATACACATAGATAATCTAACAGATAATAAAAATATTATTATTGGTAGTTATTTTATACAGACATTTTAATAATAATCTTTAAGGGTAATTTAAAACAAATTGTGAACATTCATTTATTAATGAAAAATCAAACTTGCAGCTCTTCTTATAGCTGTTAAAAACTATTCATTCCCTTAAATATGTCTTACTTATACTACACGTAATAATGTAAATCATAATATATTTATGGAAAAATTTAAAACGGCATAATTATTGACACAAAGATTTGATGTTATCTTAATTGATTTTCATCGTTCAACATCTGCTCACAACTTGAATATTGTTTAATATATCATACATACATTTTGTCCCTAGTTACATAAATAAATATAATTCAACAGTTATATAAGCGTATAAAATATACAAATTTCGTGTTTTCAAGATTTGTCCTTGAACTAGAATAATGCACTAGATATACGTCACTGCCTGTACAGATTTCGAACAGCGCTTCGATCACCACGGGTGGCCGGTTAAAAAAAATTAAGTGCATAGACCTCTTAAAAAATCTAATGTACGTTTTTATTGCGCAGTATATAAAACTTCTTGTTTTAAGATGTAATTTTCTGAAGAATACAAACACATGTAATATGTCATATATTATACATATGAGTCTAATGTTTACTATTTTTTTGAATTACAAATTATTAAGTATACAAGATAAATTTTTATTAAAGATTGTAATAATACAAATTTCGATAGAAAAAAAGTGATATATCTATAAAATACTAATTCCACAAAGTTTAATATTTTATAAGTAGTTGAATTATAGTTCATACTCGAACGAATGATCCGAAGTTAATCGTAGTTCAACAATGCATAAATTGTTCATTATTCATTAAAAACATTACTTATAACTAGAGATTTAACTCGAATTTAAATGCATTTATAAAGTGTCAAATATGATGCAAATATCGCAAAGAAAAAGTGGTTAACTATGCAAATATATGCATTATGTTAATATCCTATATAAAAACACCAAAGAAAATTCTAAATATTTTATAAAAAACAAAAAAAATGATAATATCCACTGTTATAAATTGCAAATCATTTAAATCAATCTAAAACTTAAAAAAAAAAGAATCTAAACAAAAAAAACTAAAATCCTTTATAAATATTGTAGATCATTTGAAGTTATTTGTCAAAATCTTCTCAAAAAACTAATAAAAAACTAAAAAATATACAAAATCATTTAAAATAACATTTTTGAAACTTTTAAAAAACTAAACAACGTACGAACGATGACTGCGTATTAATTATTACCACCGTGCAGGGTATTATCACCGGTTGACACGGCTGCCGGGAATTCCAAAGGCCCAGTATATTGGAATTTAATTATGAAGATTTTTAAATATAGCGATACCGCGAATACATGATTTGATTATAAAATAATAAGCATACCGGAACACGAGTATATATGATTTTTTTTGATGTTAATACCTATTACATCTATTCGTGCACCGATCTCCGATTTCATAAGAAAATTACAAAATTGATTGTAACTTCAAATAGTTAATTTATTAAAAACCCATTAAATATGCATGTTATATACATTTATGAACAAATATGCAACAACACTCGAAATATGCAAAATATGCAACATAAAATTTTGTGTTTAAATTCGGTGTGATATGAACCGTGGACATTTTTAAATCTTCATAGACGTGCATACACTTAGTACAAACATGCAAATGCATATAAATCCGGGCTCTACTTTATAACATACTTATAACAAACTATATACTCATAACATACTTATAACGAGTATTCTTGTCATATTGCAAATAATAATAATAACGAGTATTCTGAATACAGTATTTCAAATACCTTTTCAACGTTATATAATCTGTTTTTTAAATGATTTCATTTCTTCTTCATAGTTATATTGCAAAAAGCTAATATCAGATATTTATTATTGTTGTAAATCATAAACTAAAAACAGTTATACAATGATAAAAATACAATAAAAATAACATATATTTAGTTTACTATTTCAAATATTTCTCATGAAATCTATAATTTTTTATAGTATGAAAAACTAGAAGTATTTTTAAATGTATTCTGAATACTTTTGAAGTATTTTAAATAATGTATTTCGAAATACAATTTGTATTAAGTATTTGGATACATATTCGGAATACTATTTTTTGTAAGTATTTGAGTATTTATTCTAATACTATAAAAAAGTATTTCACCCAAGTCTGGTATTTATAAATATTTTTAAATTGGAAATCATATAAATTATTAATATTAAGTACTATTTTTTGTATTAATCATGTACTTTTATAGAATTAAATTATCAGTATTTGCAAAATAGTATTATATTTATAGTTAATCATAATATAATTTACTACTAGTAGTGTAAAATGAGTAAATATGTTTTCATAATTAGTTTTTTGTTATAAATATTGATTAATAAACAATAAATAAAAATGAGAGTCATGCATAAAAAGAAAAAAACCAAACATAAACAACAAAATATATTTAACATCAAAATAAATAAGTTTGTAGACATAAAATATTTCATTCATACATTTTTCTTTTAAAATAATATAAAAAATCTAGTAATAAAATGGGTTTCATTAATATTTATATAATAATTTAATCTTAGTTATAATCATAAAATTAAATAATCTCACTAAAATAAACTTGTAAATATAAAGAGCCTTATGCATGTATATAATTGTTTCATTTTAACAAACTATGTAAAAACAACAAAAGAATAATTTTATTAAAAATAATTTTGATAATTTAATTTAAAAAAGATAAACTCAATTATATAGCTGATGTTAAAATAAATAATAATTGTATAATATTAGTATTTTAATACTACGTTCTTTTATTTTGGAACCTACCTCGAATTTCGAAAGACGTTCTATAAATGTTAAATATAAAATCCAATACTTCAAAAATATCTAAATGTGTGTGTGTCTGTGTGTGCGCGCGCGCGCACGTGCGTGTATTATATATTATATTTTATTAATTTATATTAACGCAATAGAGAAGTCAATTATCAAAATAATTAATAGTTGTAAAATGATCAGGTTTATTTATAATTATTCAGGTATCGTTTTATTTATCGTTGTATAAATTCAAATACCGTCAAAGGAATGCGTACAGAAGTAATACCTATAGGTCAAATAATAAAATCTGCCAACGCACTATTGTCTTAGACTTAATGATTGATTTACTATTCAATGGATATACATGTACTATCCTAATAGTATTGATAATAAAATATTCTATTACATCTTATACTATATTAGTACTTAAAACCTATGTAGTTATACGGTGTATCGCTCAATGGTTATATGATCATAATAAACCATAAAATATGTTAACATTTTCTTCTCAGTTAATTAATATATGGTATTCTTAAATTTAAAATAATATAGAAATTATAATTTTTTTAAATATCTATGTTACCATGTTTCTTATTTCGGATGGAATTTAATTTTATCCATTTATTTATTGTCCGATAAAGAACCAATTGGTTATTATTTATAAATATACATTTTTTATAAGAGAAATTGTATATTGTTGTGTGGTAAAATTAATTTTTATTGAACTCAAAAATACACTCTTAAAAAACATGAATTATTGATAAATAGTAAACTATCGGTTTGATATTCGATGGATTTAAAATAATATGATTTTTAATAGTAACTTACATTTTTTTTTCATAAGAATTTTTATGTATTAAATTTTAATGTACTATATAAATTCGTTCAATTGGTATTTTCCAAAGGCTACACATAAAAATACATTTACATAAAACTAAACAATAGAAAAAAAAGCCAGATTTTTTAAAACTAAATGTTAGTATTAATTTCTTATGTACCTAATACAAATCCATAATGGATCTATACTAGAAGTATAATACCGAAATTCAATAAAATATAAATTAATGTAACATATTAGGTTAGCTGACATACATTTATTTTAAGTGTAACGATTATTCTAGTTAAGATGTTATATTTGTCTGCGTGATTTATATTTTTACTAACCTAAATCGTAGTGTTGAAAATATTCATATTTTATGTCATATAGTATAAATTACCATGGTTTGCAATATTGATTCTTATAAATTGCTGGAAGTGCTAAGTATATTACTAATAGTAGTATAATAAAGTAAATAATAATTAAAAATTAATGAATAACAAAACGTACGGCATTTTTATCGTTATCATTGGAATCATTTAGCGTATTCGACTATACGTACTCGACAAAAGTGCTTACAATGTTGCATATACATGCTTATACGTTTTAATAGAACCACTCGACCACCTCCCTGGGTTGTATCGCCTGTATTGGTTATGTGTTACGATTGAATAACAAATATAAGTTTAAACCATAGGATAATGACGTTATTATGAATTTACCACCAGTGGTGTTACTTTTGTTCTAAACAAATAGCGAACTTTTCACAATATTATTATAATATTGTCCACAGTCTTAAATGATTTTTAACTAATAAAATAATTGATACCGTTCATTCAATGGAAATTGTATCCTCCATTCTCATTTAGAAGATTATATCTATCATTATGATTAGGGCAGAGAAGTTATAGGAGGTAAAATTGAAAAAATATGCATGCAAATATGCACATAAAAAATTGGAAATATGCATTCAAATCCATTAAATATGCAAAATAATATGCAAAAAAAAATAAAAAAAAAAATAAACATCATTGTAAAACCATAAGATCCTTCGCTTCACTCAGAATCTAAAAAATCGTATTTAATGAAATAAAAAAATTTGGTATTAAATATATTATAAATCATAGCATTACGAGTTTACTGATAATGTTTTTTTAAATATGTTTACGTCAAATAATCTTCGATCGTCAGCAGCCAGTATAGTTTTCTTCAATCTTGAATCTTGTATCTTGTATTTATCCTTAAAATAAATAATAAATATATTAATACAAAGATAATTTTAAAATAACCTTTTTCCTACCTGATAAATTATTGCATTGCACAACTAATGTTTTTTTAATATTTTCTACGTCGAATGATCGCCGATTGTCAGCTAGTATGGTTTTGTACCGAGAAAAACTTCTTTCGACGTCTGTAGATGTTATTGGCGCATATTTATAAAATGTTAAATCATTTCCCGTTAGATCTTCTGGTAAACCATCCATTGATGAACTTTCTCCGTTTAAAATTTTTAAAATTTTTAATATTATTGCAAACCCATCATTTTTTTCCAATACTTGGTTAAATTTCTTATTTACTTTTATTCCAATGTCACCCGCAATTTCGTTCAATTTATTTTTTGTAAATATGACTGTTGTTACTGAATCAGTTAACGATATTCCTTGAGATTCTAATTTAGTAATTATTGATGGTAAAAACCCATAATTTGAATGTATGAAAGTTAAATTTGGTTCCATTGAAATTTCATTTAGAAGGGCTTGAGATTCTTTTATTGATACAGCATCGTTAGAATCAAAATGTTCCATTACATCTCGTACTTGTTTAAAATATTGGCAGTAATAAGAAGTAGCTTCTATCCAAGTACCCCAACGTGTGAGTACAGGTTCGGGAGGAAGAGGGACTTCGGGAACTTCTGCCTTAAAAAATAAAACACGCGATGGAGCTTTTAAGAACACTTGTTTTGCTTTTGCTACTAATTTATCAACTCTAGGAAAATGACTCCGAATATTTTCTGCCAATCGATGTAATCCGTGTGCTATACAAGTAATATGAATCATCTTGGAGTACAAAGCTTTGATAGTTGTACCTGCTTTCTTCATGTATGGTGCAGCATCGCTTAAAAATAGGAGTACGTCATCATGACGAACACCATCGGGCCATAGAAGAAACATTGAGCTGTCAAAAAGTTTGGTTATTGTAGAAAAATTTGCTTTTTCTAGAACTTCAGTGTTTAATAAATATATTTTTCCGGGTCTGTCATTCATTAGAGTCCCGATTATTACGTTTGCAATGTATCTTCCTTGTACATCTGTCGTTTCGTCTATAGAAACCCATATTTTATTTCCAACAACATCTTTTCTAATTAGATCAATAGCTTCTAAATAGCAATCATTTGTGTAAGTTTTCCTCAACGCAGACACACTAGGGATGTCATTAAGAGTATATTTTTCAAGAAACGATCGGAATTGAACATTAGAAATTTTATGTAAAGGAATGTTTGCACACATCATAGCCTTGCATAAATCATGTGAAAAAACAGATTTTTTGTTTGACGTCTGTGATAAAAATTGTTGTTTATTTTCTCGTGGTTTATTTCGTCGAGCTAATAATCGTTCATGTTTCATAGTTTTTATATGTTGAGTAACTGTAAATTTTTTTTCAGCACTTACTTTAACTTCGCAAATCTTACAATAGAGCATAGTACCATCGGTAGCAAATGTATCTTCACCAAACTGTTTTACATACTTATAAAATATATTTACATTTATTTTTGGCATTATGCGAACTATTAAGAAAAAAATATAAGCACGGAAAACACAGCGAACGGCACGAAGTTACGTATCGAATGACACTTAACACCACACTAATAAGATTACCGACGGACACATAATAATGTTGATATAAAATTTAATATAGATACTTAAATGTCAGTCACAGATACGACATAATAGTAATAAAGATAACATTATATGAATGCCCATGTGGGTACCTACGATAGAACATAGTCTACACGTCATCGGGCTGTGTACACTGTACATATAGTACCTATATAATAATGCCATACAGTTTTAAATTAATTAATAATTGGGCGCTTTTTCCCTGAAAATGTGTGAATATGCATAAAATATGCACAAAATAACGAAATATGCATTTTTTTTTTAAATGTTCGAAATATGCAAAAATATGCAAAAAAAAAAATTAATATTTCAACTATGGGGCTTATGACTTATATTTATATCTAGGTTTGCTATAAAATAGAGGCTCAGAATAAAACATGCGAATCCTACAACTTCTCTGCCCTAATTATGATAAATTACGTTATAGATTGTATAAATATTTTGGTAAGCAATCAGCAGACAAACTTAAATTATAGTTCTCATTATTCTTCTGAACTCAATAAAATAATTAATTGCAAATTCTTAGGAAATCATTTCAAATTAAGATGACATAATACAATACAATTTAATTAGAGGTCTCTATTTCACGTGTAGTTGAATTCACGTGAGTCCGTGCATTTTGTTATTAAATATTTTCAATACATCAAATATCTTCCAATGGCTTCCTATTTCCTAAAAAAATTACTATAATAAACTAGTAAAACCATAGGCTTTAACGAACGATTCGTAGAAATTTCCACATCGCTGTCGTGTACGTACTGCGTAGTACATTCATTAATCTACCCGTCCCGTCATTTTACGATAGGTAATATTGTTTATGAAACATTTTTAGAAGAGTAGGTATAAATTCTTTTAGTTTTTAGTTTTTACGGAAATTATTAATATATATTATTAACATTTAATGAAATCAGTAAATATTACGTTTTAAGCACACGTGAAATAAATATCCGTAATTTACGAATTAATTACAAGTGAATTAAATACACGGATTTTTAAATTTAAGTTCACGTGAACAAAAAACACGTGATCACGTGAAACTTAATTTACGTTCAAATTCGAGAGCTCTAATTTTAATTAAAAATGTATTAAACTTCATACATTTTTTATAATATTTAAGTCAACATGATTCTTTGAAAGAGAAAAATTTTCTTTTTATGAGTTATAAGTTGTAAGACTTAATCTATACATTTATTACCAAAATTATAAAAATATAGTAGACCTCAAAAAAAAAAAAAATGTTTTTTTTCTTCTCCTTTACATTTTTCCCGACTATTTGGGGTTGGTCAGTCTTGAGTTTTTAAAAAATATGTTTAAATAATGAAATGATAAAATAATAAATAAAAATTAAAAATTATTAAACGATTAATACTCGTAAATTAAAATATACCAAATAGTTTATACATAGAAGTAAATAAATGTTAAATATGAAATATTATTATACTTTTGATTCGAAACTAGTCGTACTTTACAAATATAATAATACTCCAGTTAAACATTTATTTATTTATTTATTTCTATAATTTATTTATTTATTTATTTATTTATTTATTTATTTATTTATTTATTTATTTATTTATTTATTTATTTATTTATTTATATACTCGTATATAAATATAAATGTATACCTGGGGCTTGGGTCAAAAAGGGCCAATCTCACTTTTGATCACTTTGTAGTAATCAAGAATAAAACCTCTTTTTTTTTAAAAAAATTCATAGCAATAATTGCTTGTCAATTATTGACATTGGTTCATAACATTGGTTTTCTCATATCTCGCACTAACGATTAACTAACATATAACTCATTTTCACTTTAAAAAGTGAGATTGGCCCTTTTTGACCCAAGCCCCAGATATGTATATACATATATATATATATATATAATGTTTATTTTATAATTTTTTAAAAACCAAATAAATAATTATTAATTAATATGAATTTTCGTACTTTCAAAATAAGAAGGAAGTTTTTAATGTTTAATTCCAACTTTAATAATCCATTTAGTATTTTCACATTATACTCTTTTGTGACTCAAAAATTCAATTTTAGCAACGAGTTTTTATTTTATTTGCAAACGAAATTGTTGATATTTTTATTAATTCTGAATTTCATGCAATTAGTGCAACTAGTGATGATAAACTATAAATTATATTTCATATCTATTTACCTAAATTTATGCATTAATGGATTTCATTAAAAACTTATAGTTTTTGTTTTAAAAACCATGTTATTCCTTACATAATTATTATAGTTAAAAGTATAACTTATTAGATATGTCAGCGACTCAGCACCTACCCATTTTATTTTGTTTGTGATATTCATTAATATAGAATTTACTAATGTAACGGTACAACTCGAAGTGTGCTCAGGAATTTTGAGTGAGGAGAAGGATTATAAAAACGATTTTTATTATTTCTACAGGAGTCAATGTAAAAATGAGATATTTTGCAAAATATAGATAAATAATGTAGTGGGTACAATGCATCAGGGTCTCTAAATCATAATCGAAAATTGTTTGTTTTGTTTTATTTTATTTCTTTTTTAAAAATTTACCCAATATTTTAGGTACTTTTTTAGTTATTTAATACATTTAGCATAATATGTTAAATAAATATATAAATTTTATGTTGAGCAAATTTATTTTTAAGGAGCCTACAATTGATATTTGAACCTCGGCCTTCTGAGATTTAAGTTCGACACTGAACTCGGTAGCCGGTGTAAAATAGTGGTTAGACGTGTTATTCAAATCACATAATACCGTTCTATATTCTTAAGTATATCTTTAATCACGATAATAACACAATTCAAAACAACAAAATTTTTAGAAAATTACTTTGTTACTGTCTTTTTGTCATTTATTATAGTCAATGGGAGGGTATAACATCCTAACTACCCTCTCCTCTTGGGAATGTCTATGGGTACAACGTAATTACCACTAATTATGATGTCATTGTAAGATGTTGTTGATCATGGTATTATTATTATCTCTATTGCAGTATCAAGAAGTAAACAACGGAGAAATAATGGATTTAGACGAGATCCTAGGAAACTTTGGACTTGGCTCATATCAAGTGACCGTCTGTGGTCTCATGGGACTTGTACTCATGTACTCTAACATATCGCCACTCAGTTACGCAATTACCGCTAGTGATTTGAAATACAGGTATTTATAATTAATGAATAGTCATATTTGTTCTATCTAACATTTAACAAACAAAAATTGACATTTTTTTTTGACAAATGTTCGTAAAATTATATGATGAAGTTATAATTATATATTATATCTTTATTAATATTTTACTGTACGTATAATCGACATTTTACTTATACATATTTTAAATTTGTACTTTATGTAAATAAATGTATTATCTACCTGAGTATTCTTTTTTTGTTCATGTAATCATACACTATTTAAAAAAATAGATATGTTTTTAAATTTTTAAGTGGTGAGAATACATTTATACATTACTTGATAATTTTTCTTAAAATGCACAAAAATGTATCTATTCTTATTAGATTCTATTTCCAAGTTATATAAATAATGATTATGAAATATATTTAAAAATTATACGTTTACATAGATATTTTAATAAACGTTAGTCAAATTGAATCAAAATATTAATTAACAAATTTTTATAATTAATTTATTAAGTATACTTTATATCTTCTTCTTCTTCTTCTTCTTCTGCCTCGCCTTCCTCCCAACTATTTGAGGTCGGCCACCCTTGTCCTACACCTCCACTTCACTCAGTCAATCACATCTCCTCTGCACACACCGACAGCCCTCATGTCATTCTTCAAAGTCTCCAACCATCTCTTTTTTGGTCTTCCTCTTCCTCTTTTTCCTTCAACGTCCATCTTCATAACCACTCTTACTGCATTCGTTTCCTCTCGCCTCATCACATGCCCAAACCATCTCAGCCTATTTTCTCTCATCTTGTCCACAATTGGCGCTACACCAACACTACCTCTCACGTATTCGTTCCTTATTCTATCTTCTCTCGTCACTCCACTCAACCATCTAAGCATTCTCATTTCCGCGACACTCATACTTTGTTCTATTCTTCTGTTAACCGCCCAACACTCTGAACCATACAGCATAGTTGGTCTCACTACACTTTTATAAAATTTACCTTTCAGCCTCAATTCTCTTATCGCATAACACGCCCGATGCTTCTTTCCATTTTATCCACCCGCACTTAATCCTATGTTTTACATCCATGTCAAAGCCCCCGTCCTTTTGAACAAAATATCCTAAATATGTATACTTTATATATATACATTTATAAATTTGTAACATTTGAGGCGAAACACAATCTCACTTATGTCCACATCAATAAATAAGATTTAACTTAAAAGGAACATTTTAATTTCTATTAACAATAATATATAATAAATTATTATTATTATTAAAACTGAACGAATTCAATGAAACATTACTTAAAGTATGATAAATATTTATACATATATAATACATTTTATTACACATACAACATTCCAAATGGTGATTTACGTAGGTTATATATTTCCTTTTTCGTGATATGTTTATTTTTATAATGAGATATTTCGTTGTATAGTGAAGGAAATAAATTGAATTTAAATCCACAAAAAAAATTTTTAATTTAAAGACAAAACGTATAATATAAACCAATTAATTTTAAGCTTTTATAATTAAAAAAATATTCAAATCTGTCTTCACACTACAATAATCTCAATAAAAGAAAGAAACCAAATTTTAAATAATAGTTTTATATAGAAAATCTGTATAATAAATGTTATATTTATGCTTAAATAAATAAGCAGTAAGTATATAATTAATCGCTTTATAATACATTCAAACAAACTCTGAAAAATATATATTGTTGAATATAGTAAAATAAATGTGATTTCCAAGATTTCTAAATAAAAACTACGAATAATTTCAAACTAACATCAATTAAAATTAATTAAAAAAAAACTAAATTCCATATTGCATACGAGTCCACATTTTATGTCTTTGCCGTCCTTGTCATCATATGTAGCACATAACTATAACTATAATTACTATAGCACATAATTATAACTATATATAGATTATATTTATAGAGTAATTGATAAAAAATAAAGACAAGATTGCTATTAGTAATATTAGTATACAATTTTAGATTCTGAACGGAGTGATGGAATCTATTGATTTTACAATGATGTGTGTCTTTTTTTTTTTATATTTTTTGTGTCTGTCGACACGATTTGGGGCAGTAAAAATGCTTTGATTGCCTTATGTAGCAACTTTTCTGAAAGGAAAGTGAATCTATTTAATACTTTGGGGGGTCAAAAGTAAAAAATTTTCAATATTTTTTAAATGCGACGGGAAAAACCCTAAAAAATTTTGGGAAAAACATGAGTTTTTACGCAAAACCAGTTTTCGACAAGATCAAATTTTGTATTTTGCTATAACACAAAAACTAATCGATGTAAATACTTGACATTTTCACCAAATGTTGAGATTAGCGTTCTTTATACACCGTTAAATTTTCAAAGTATTTTGAGTTTTATTGAGCTATTTATAGACAATTGAAATTTTCAAATCAATTTTAGATTCTGAACGGAGTGAAGAATGTATTGATTTTACAATGATGTGTGTTTTTTTTTTTTTTTTTTTTTTTTTTTTTGTGTCTGTCGACACGTTTTGGGGCAGTAAAAATGCTTCGATTGCCTTATGTAGCAACTTTTCTGAAAGGAAAGTGAATCTATTTGGTACTTTGGGGGGTCAAAAGTTAAAAATTTCCAATATTTTTTAAATGCGACGGGAAAAACCATAAAAAAATTTGAGAAAAACGGGAGTTTTTACGCAAAACCAGTTTTTGACATAATCAAATTTTTTATTTTGCTATAACTCAAAAACTAATCGATGTAAATACTTGAAATTTTCACCAAATGTTTAGATTAGCGTTCTCTATACACCATTAAATTTTCAAAGTATTTTGACTTTTATTAAGCTATTTATAGACAATTGAAATTTTCAATATTTTTAAGTATTTTTTTTTAAATAACGATAAAATTTTTTTGGCTGCCTAGAAAATCTTGAAAATTTAATACAAGGTTTCTTATAAGTTGTTCCTTCACTGATAAAAAAAATCTGAAATCGTAAGTCACAATTTTTTTTTATAAGTGCTCAAAGTTACAATTTATACGAAATATGTAAAAATCACGATAATTTGCAAGTTTTTTTGTAGTTAAAAATTCATAAAATTTTTTCTGTTCATACTTAAGGTTCAAAATTTTAACACGAGGTTATGTATAAGCTACTCTTCAAAAATCTTTAAAAAAATTTCTACCGGAATTAGAGGAAAAAATTTTATGACTGTTTGAAATTTAAATATTTACGAAATTGCATAAAATAGCGATTTATTCTCAAACGATTTTAAATATTTTTTATAATTCAAAAAGTATAAGTCGCAGATTTTTGAAATTTCTACCAGCTGTTAAGATTGGTATTTCCTTTATGTCATATTTTTTTCAAAATATTATATTGATTTTTAAGCCACTTATAGGCATTTAAAATATTCGATTTTTTTACATTTTTTTTTTATAATCGGTGATAAAAAAAATTTGGCTCGTACAAAATACTTGAAAATTTAATAGAAGATTCCACAGAAGTAGTTCTTAAAGTCATTCAAAAATTATTAAAATCCATAGGCACAATTTTTTTTTATAAGCGTTTGAACAGCGAATATTGACATAAAATTACATGTAAAATATAATATAACGTATAATATTCTAGACTGACAAATTATGTCGCTGTATACAACTGCCATCCCATCCTAATTAAAAAATATATTTATCGTTTCAAAACAAAATATACTTATTACAATATTTATAAATAACAATGTATTATATCCTAGACAAACATATCATCTCCGTTCAGAATCGTTTTTCGTATACAATGATATCTATCATTGCATTCAAATTTAACAAATCCATTGTAATAATGACCTATCCTATAAACGAGGTGCACTCCACCCCCTACTGTACAGCAGAGCGAGGCCCATCCGGTTCTTTTTTATAACTAAGACCAATTCAAAACATTTTTGCTTTCTCTAAGAATTAAAGATGCCACTTCGGTATGTGCTCTACCTGTTTTGTCTGTTCTATGTCATTTCGACACCGATTTTATATTGGATGTACAACGACTATTCCTTTTGATATTATATAATGATACGTATATTGGGTATTTCTTTTAAGTTCATTATTTTAAATTTAATTATATCTTATATTCTTTACTTTAAATCATATTACTGCAACTTTTATATCAGTCGATTGTATTTCAGTTTCCCATCGCTCACGTAGATTGTTCGTAACTTTCCTAACACATATATTTTATTTTATTATATATTAATTACTAACTGAATCTCCTGGCATTGCCCGGAAAAACTACCTTTAGGCGTAAAACGCTGTGGTAGCAATGTCTTTAAGTGTAAATTATATATTTAAATGAGTAACCACATGTGTTTTTAATTTAGGAAATTTATATAAATCTCAATTGGTAATTATTAAAATCAACATATTTCCTAGGTAACAAAAAAATTAAAAAGTTTATATGTCCAGTCCAAAACTGTTTTTCAAAAATTCCTTTCTTATTGCACAGTGAAAATATGAGAAGAACCTTTATTCCAAATTTCAAGTCCGTACGTTGCGTAATTTTTGAGATACAGCGATCAGTGAGTGAGTGGTAATTGGATTTTATTTATATAGACTAGCTGATTCCGTGCACTTCGTTGCTCGTTAAATATACCAACTCTATATGACTCTAACTTTGTACAATTCGTTATTTAATATTCGGTGGATGATATTCTAGATTTATCTTAAGTTTTCTCTCCGGAATAAAAATTCTAATTTACAGCAGTATATTATCAGGTAGGCAATCTACCTGCGGTAGATCGCGGACCTAGTGCTGTTTGTACGTACCTTAGTGTATGATTTAAATCTAATGAAGTATCAAAGTTATACCAAGTTTGACATAATACGGTGGATCAATATAATCAATTAATACATTATCCTAAACTAACCTTAACGTACTAAAATCCGTAGTGTAGAATCGTATTGTTGACCATTTGCATTAGTATTTCGAACTATTTCTGTTGCTCCGAACGATGTCATTTGAAAACATGAATTGAATGTTCTAATTATCTTCAGGAACACGTTAGAATCTGGATCTGTACCGATAAGTAAACCTTTCAATGGTTCAGGTGGTGTTTCAATTTCAGATAGTTGCATATTTCCTGATGCGCAACACATCCCGACTGGCTCATTTTTGAATTAGAGAGCATGACAGTGCGGGCATTCCTTGTCCATAGCATAAATTACTACTTTTGAATGAGCATAATATTCAATATCGGGCTTATACTGGAATGATAGATGCAGGAATGAATAAGATGTTAATAAATAAATGTTCGGTGTACCTGTTGGCGTTGTTCTATTTCTCATGTTTGTAGCTGCATTTGTTCTACGACAAATACTGGCATTCTGGCGTATTCTTGGCATTTTTAATGGCACAAACAAATAGAAAATATTAAAAGTGCTTATTTATGTTTTTTTTTTGGTTACCTTGCAATGTCGGATAATTCATTATATTAACCACTAATAAATAAATATTATTCTCAAATCTAATAACCCCCATAGCAACCATTTATAAACAAAAACAAAAATTTCTATCGTAAATCTCAAAATTCCTGTTTGAGCACCTCCCGGGGGTGGAGTTAGGTCCATATATGAAACCTATAAACCCGCTCCACGACATTCTCTATCATTTAAAAAAAAAATCAAGATAATCGGCCCAGCCGTTCTCAACTGATGCAATTTCGAATTTTTTGTCTCCATTTTTATATATATAGAAGATTAATTAATAATTTGCTATGCTGCTATTTTGTGAGTTTTATCGTTCAGTTGTCTCAAATGAGATCGTATATCATAATTTTTTGTAAAAAAATAGATTACTAAAAAGTGTCGAAGACAAACCCCCCTTGTCACTAATGTATCACTCAAATGCAACTAAAATGAAAAAAAAATGCTGTAATGGAGAGTGGATGGCAATTTTTTGGTGTCTAAAATAAAGGCTGTTAGACAACAAAATCCCCACGAACGAGCAGCAGCTTTTTTTGATTTTACTGACTTGAACCAACGTTGTAACAGTGTGTGAACACTTTGTCAAATTGTTGAACTTGTATTTATGTTTCAATTGTAATTGCTCACACATTTGGCAATGGATCAGACAGAAAGGAGCAGTGAGTGTGTCATAGACTAGCTTAACTTGTTCCAAGAAGTATGCACCGTTGTTTTGAAGACTAAAAACAAATGCTTGGAAATTCACAAAATCCATTTGAGATTGACGAGGCTCGTTTTGCTGACCGAATGACGTACAATAGGGGTGAATTTTTAACTGGAGATACTGTTCACTCCTTGGAAGATATAAATGTTGAGGTAATTAATAACCGAAATCACGGTGCACGAGTATATAGTCCCTGGGTATTTGGTTTAAAAATTAAAACGATTTCCGTTATTTTTATGTTACTCGACGCGATCGAGAAACACTCCTACTGTTTATAGAACGCAAGTGCGAGGCAGGATCAGAAATCCATTTTGATGAATGGGCTGCATATATGTATCTCACAAGCCAAAATTTTATTTATAAAATGATAAATCATCAAATTTCATATGTCGATGAAAGTACAGATGCCCACACTTAAAGCATTGAAAGGTCATAGTTGAACGTGAAAATTAAATTATTGAAGAAAATGAGGGGATTCTGTCTTCATCATTTGCAGTCTTATCTTAATTTTTATTGCTGGTGACTTAATCGTCAAGACAGTCCAGATATTTTTCTCGTTTTTTTGGAAGACATTCAATGTGTATTAGCAATAAAATTAAACACAATTAAATTACATATGGTAAAGCGCATACCAAAATAAAAACTAGTTTGTAGAGCGCATACCGATTTAGAAACTTGTCGGGAGAGCAAATACAAAAATGGCACCGAATTAAATTATATCATCTATAATTGTGAGAGCTGCGAATAAAAACAGGTATTTAATTGATTAGAAATTTGAATTATTCCTTGAGGTTTTCCTGTTTGAATTATTAGATGCTGAAGTTATTCTTCTGAAGTAGACAGATTGAATTTATGATACACTGACAACGGATTTTTTCGTTGTAATAATAGATAAGCGAGTACAATAAGTACATTTGATTCGTAGATATTCGAGAACGGCTACTTATTTTATTTTTAATTCTTCCAGTTTAATAAACAATTGATATTTTTCTATTTATATCTAATAGTATGAAATTCGTACTATATTCTTATATTCTTGATACTTCGTTATTAATAATTTCTTAGAATCATAAAATATGATTAAAAAGAAATCATAATAATAAAAATGTCAGGTTTAAGAATCATAGCGTATGTTATATGGTAACTTTAAATACTTAATTAATGTGCAAGGTTAGAAATGATCAATTTGCCAATCTTGTTGTTGTAAAATAAGCATGTACGCATTACAATACATACATTACATTACACTACCATTTGAGTTGTTATTATAATTAATTAATGCATTCAATAAAAATGAAAAATGAAATTTGTGCAATGATATTATTGTAAAAATAATTGATTATTCTGTGATGTCATATACATATGATATGATTAATTTATCAGGCGCATTAAATAGGCATTTTCAGTACATGCTTGCAAATACATTTGTTATAAAAATAATTTACTAATTTTCTTCAAAAATGCAACTTAATAATTTAATATTAATAATTAGGTAAACAGTTGGAAAATAATTATTTATTATAATAAAATAATTTCCTGTGTTATAACTGTGTATAATCTTAATTCTTTAATTTAATTTACTCTAATTTTACTCAATAAAATTTACTCTTTAATTTAAAATGATCAATAATGTCATAAACTAATTCAAATAAATTAATAAATAAATAAGTATAAAATATAAATACATTTTAACATATGCCCTAAACCTTGTTTATGCTTAAAATAAAATTTCTAATTTGTTTGAATTTTAACAAATAATTTAATGAAAAACTTATGCAATGTTATACATTTTTGTCTCCATTTTTGTATATATATATATAAATATATATATATATATATATATATAAATAAAATTAATCGAGTCTTATGTTTTAAATTTCATCTCCACAGAGTGCAATACCTTTTCAAAATAATAATTTTCTCATCAATAATTTCTCTATCCTCCAATGGAACACTAGAAGTTTAAGGGCTCGATCCAATGACTTACTATTTCTGCTTGCGGAGAATAACTGCCAATGTGCTCTAATATCTGAAACGTGGCTTATCCCTAATTCGTCTTTTGTTATTCCTCAATTCAATGTTTTCCGCTCGAACCGCCCAGATGGGTATGGTGGGGTTGCTATCATTGTACATCGCTCAATTAAGTGTAAGCCTATTATCCTTGATCTTACCTTGAAATTATCATTAGATCATCACTCCATCGACTTACTAGGTATAGAGGTTAATTTTCGTAAGTCAGTTTTTCAGTTATGGTCTATTTATATTCCTCCTTCGTCTAACCCTACTGTTGATATTCTTAATGACATATTTCGCAATATTTCTAATTCGGCTCTCATTGGTGGTGACTTTAATGGTCACCATCCTGCATGGGAATCCTCCAGCTCTGATTTTCACGGTAATCTTATTCATTCTTCAATCAGCTCTCATGGATTTTATATTCTTAATACGGAAGAAGCCACACGACACAACCGCCCTCCTTTTGATGACTCCGCAGTCGATATTTCTATCTCCACACCTCGATTTCAATGTCATCCTCCTGATCGGTTCTCCCAGACCCTTTTGACAGTGACCATTATCCTATCCTTATTTTCATACTCTATCCTAGCTCCTCCACTCCATTTATGACCAATAACACTTCCTCTTTTACCACTTTCAATTACTATAAAGCAGATTGGATCTCTTTCACATATCACGTCTCTTTACTCATTGAATCTTTTACGTTATCTTCTTACCCATTGAATAATTACCACTCATTTATAAATGTACTATTAAATGCAGTAGATAAATCGATTCCTCGGAAATATGTACATCGTAACAACACTATCAATAGTCCGCTTTGGTGGAATAATTCTTGCACTATCGCAGTAAAAACACGTTCCTTCTATTTTCATAGATTTAGAACGTCTCGCTCATTTAATGATTTTATTTATTACCAAAGAGCTTGTGCTGATACAACTAAAACCCATAACAGAAGCAAAAGAGAATCCTGGAGAAGATTTTGTTCTAATCTCAATTCATCTACCTCTATTAAAGACTTCTGGGATACCACCAAAAAATTTAAAAAATTGTATCAACCGTATTTCAGTCCCCACTAACGACAGTTGGTTTCAAAATTTCTGCAATAAGGTTTTCCTTCAGTACGTTCCTTCTGCAGAAGAAGCAGCTCCTAATACAACATTTGTTGGCCGAGAACCTAGCACATGTCTCTTTTCTTCCCCTTTCATTCGACACGAACCTATACTGGCAATCTCATTACGTTCATCACCTGCAACGGGTTTAGATAATATATCACCTTTTATGTTCAAGCACCTTCTTATAAAAGCATTTGATTACTGCTTACTATACTTTATGATTTGTGGCTCAATAACATTATTCTGGATTCATGGAGATGCTTCAGGGTTATTCCTATTCCAAAATCCTCAGTAAAAATCCCTTCTTATCGTCCCATAGCACTATCTTCAGCCTTCTACAAATTAACTGAATCTATTTTAAAAAATCATCTAGACTGTTTTCTAGAATCAAATCCCTAATACTTAAAGACCTTTTTTGGATTTCGTCATGGGCTTGGTACCATGCAGTATCTCTCGAGCCTCATCGGACCTATTTGTCATGCCTTCTGCAACCGTTCCTTTTTGCCGCCTGCCTTCATTGATGTGCAAGGTGCAGACGATGCTGTCCATATACCGACCCTCGTTTCACGTTTACTTGAGCTTAACATCCCTTCCTACTTTTGCTCATATTTACACTCTTTATTCCACAAACGTTACCTATCCTTCATTTCTCCCTCTGGAACTGACTGTATACCTACTACTCATAAGGGTCTTCCTCAAGGCAACTGCCTTAGCCCCATCTTATTTAACGTTTATATGATCACAAAAGCCATGCTATTATATTTACCAGGAAAAAATATTTAAATCCATCTCCTATCATCTTGGATGGCAAAATTATTAATTTCTCTGATTCAGTAACCTATTTAGGTCTTAAACTGGATCCTAAGCATAGATGGGTTCCACATTTTAATTATCTAAATTCCTTTGTCGCGAAATAGTCTAACCTATTTAGAGCCATTGCTGGAACCTAGTGGGGAGCGCACCCATCATCCTTATTATTAGTATTTAAAACAGTAATTCGTTCTAAAGTGGGCTATTGTTCCTTTTTATTCTCCTCTGCCTCTCTTACACATCGTAACAAGCTTAATGCTTTACTATCTTCCTGTATCTGAACCGCTATTGGCGCATTATATTCTACTCCAAACGTATGTTTGGAGATTGAATGATTTTGTCCTCCCATAGAAATCAGATCTCATCAGCTTGCAGGTAAATTCTTATTAAAACTTATTTCTAATTCTTCTATGCCTATCTTTGATTCATTCCTATCTCTTTCTACATGTTGGCGTTACGTCCCCAAAACACTTCCTATCCTTGCTTCTATTGCATTTTCCATTGCATCTTCCATCTCTCCATTTACTTCTATTTTCCTCACCTCACTAATTATTACAATGGATTTGTTAAATTTGAATGCAATGATAGATATCATTGTATACGAATAACGATTATAAATGTTTAAAAACAAAAATTTTACAAAAATCGAAAATTTAAATTTTCTATAAATAAGTCAAAATAAGTTAAGATACTTTGAATGTGCCGAATACATTTAACGTCCACACATGCCAAACGTTTTTTTGCGCCACAACATAAATGTTAAATATTGTGGACGCGACTTAAAGAAAAGTTATAAAAAAAAATTGTAATAATAATTAGAACTGGCGGTATGTGGAATTCACTCACCAGTATTAGGTATGTGTTTACATACCGATTTCTATCGGTATACTGGTATGTCTGTATTTTTCGATAAATACCGTTCCTTCGGTATTTACCGTCTCTTCGATAATTACCGTATCTTTGGTTTATACCGTCTCTTCGGTAAATGCCGTATACATTCAGTAAATACTACATGTATTTTAGATCATATAAATACCGTATATTATCGCCGTGTTCCGTATAGTCTTCATACTTCGTATTTATAGTTAATTCCTAAGTCTATTCTTATCTTTTACTTTTAAAAGTAATGCTTAATCATAAGTATTCATAAACAGGCTTAAGTCATACTTATATAAGTTATAAGCAATACTAAAAGCAAAAGTAATTCTTATTCTTATTTTGGTAACCAGTCATGGTTACAGATTGTTATCACTCATGAAGTATATATTATTATGCGATTTACGTTTTTATTTAAATAAAACCGTCTAGTACTCTAGTCAAAATGGGTAAAGGACTTGCTTATTCAGCATCTGAAAAATCTTTTATCATGCAATTAATACAGTTAAATAAATTGGTGGAAAATAAAAAACCTATGCATTTAGCATTCATGATAAAAAATAAAGCATGGGAAAGTATTACCAATACGTTTAATGCCACTGGTGATCATCCAAAACTGAGTTGAATTTTAAATATTTTATTTTACGTTTAATCATTATGTAATCCTTATATACGTTTTTTAGTATTCTGAAGTAGAAATCGTGTATTAGATAGGTACGCTATACCTATTTTGATTAGCTAAACTCAAAAATAACATTTTGGCAGCTTTTGTCCTTAAGCTTAGCAGTCCTAATGATGGTTTTGAAATATTTAAATGTAATTGTTGTATCTACGTCTAAGAAAACTAATAGCTATCATATTATTTAAATTTGATTCTAAAATTAATTTGTCGCCAATTATTTTTATTTCTAATATTATTGATTATTGATATAACGAATAATTTGTTAAAATTAATTTGACACCCCATCCCCATCACTATTGAAAAACAATTATATTATTAATTTATTAACAATTAATACCTATATTTTATTTATACACTTTATTATTAATTTATCATACTTTGGAATCAATCTTGTAGACCTACATACAAATAATATGTTATTTTAGGAAGTTCCAAAAATTTAGTTATATTTTATATTAATAAAATAATTTAATTAATTAAATTATATTAATTATAAATAAAATAATTCTTCAACTGTGTATGCTGTATAATACACTTATTTAAAGCATTATAAGCATTATTTTGAAATTACCAGCAATATTAGAAAATAGCACTTGATTATGTACTTTTCCTTCTAGAGTAGCAGAAAACTTCACAAAAGTCGGTAACTTACTAGCATTTATTCTTGAAATATCTTTTACACATCTACTTATAGTTGGTTGGCTAATACCAACCAAATCACTAGTAACTATCTGTAAAGAAAAATGTAGTAGATCTGTTGATCACTGTCATTACTCACTTGGAAATTTCCATTTCCATAATACCGTAACACTGCAGGTAGTTTCAATAATGATGGAATTGGGAGGCCTCTCATTAAATTGTCATTCGATTCGCTGTTCAAACGCTTATAAAAAAAAATTGTGCTTATGGATTTTAATAATTTTTGAATGACATTAAGAACTACTTCTGTGGAATCTTCTATTAAATTTTCAAGTATTTTGTAGAAGCCAAATTTTTTTTATCACCGATTATAAAAATAAAATGTAAAAAAATCGAAAATTTTAAATGCCTATAAGTGGCTTAAAAATCAATATAATATTTTGAAAAAAATATTACATAAAAGAAATACCAATCTTAACAGCTGGTAGAAATTTCAAAAATCTGCGACTTATACTTTTTGAATTATAACAAACATTTAAAATCGTTTGAGAATAAATCGCTATTTTATGCAATTTCGTAAATATTTAAATTTCAAACAGTCATAAAAGTTTTTCCTCTAAGTCTGGTAGAAATTTTTTTAAAGATTTTTGAAGAGTAGCTTATAGATAACCTAGTGTTAAAATTTTGAACCTTAAGTATAAACAGAAAAAATTTTATGAATTTTTATCTACAAAATAACTTGCAAATTATATTTGAGGCTAAACCGTTATTTAACGTGGTTTTGTAAAAATTTAAATTTCAAACACTCATAAAATTTTTTTGTCTGAATCCGGTAGAGTTTTTTTACAGATATTTGAAGAAAAACTAATGAAAAACCTTGTACCAAATTTTCAAAACTTAGTTATAAAATAAAAAAAATTTACGAATTTTCAACAACAAAATTATTTGCAAATTTTCGCAATTTTTACATATTTCGTATAAATTGGAACTTTGAGCACTTATAAAAAAAAAATTGTGACTTACGATTTTAGATTTTTTTTTATCAGTTATGGAACAACTTATAAGAAACCTTGTATTAAATTGTCAAGATTTTCTGGCCGGCCAAAAAATATTTATCGTTATTTTAAAAAAATTGAAAATTTCAATTGTCTATAAATAGCTCAATAAAAGTCAAAATACTTTGAAAATCTAAACGCTAATCTAAACATTTGGTGAAAATTTCAAGTATTTACATCGATTAGTTTTTGAGTTATAGCAAAATAAAAAATTTGATTTTGTCGAAAACTGGTTTTGCGTAAACACTCCCGTTTTTCCCTTAATTTTTTAGGGTTTTTCCCGTCGCATTTAAAAAATATTGAAAAATTTTTACTTTTGTCCCCCCAAAGTACCAACTAGATTCACTTTGCTTTCAGAAAAGTTGCTACATAAGGAAATCGAAGCATTTTTACTGCCCCAAATCGTGTCGACAGACACAAAAAAAAAAACACACACATCATTGTTAAATCAATACATTCTTCACTCCGTTCAGAATCTAAAACTATGAAGTTCAATTACCACTGTACACAAATTATAAATTTAGTTAAAGAATGTTTTGATTTTTCTTCGAATTGCTTTAGATGTGAAATTCCACAATGCGACTCAAACAATACATCGTACAACCCAGATTGGTTACGGATAGCTGTACCTTTTAAGGATCCTGATACCTATAATGAGCCTTATAAGTGTGTTAAGTATAACTATAATATACCACCAAGCAAATTGAACAAGTTTAATGACACGTGTTTACCCAAATATTTCGATACTAACTCACATCAGAAATGCGACAAGTGGGTGTTTGATGACACGGAAAGAACTATAGTAAACGATGTAAGTCAAAAACCTAATAAAAATTGTTAACTAACCACAATTATTTTTATCACCAACATAACTATCATACGAACTTATTTTATTTAGTTTAATATCATGTGTGATGATAACAAATGGAAACTAAGCATGGTGGGGACAATAAACAGTATCGGTCAGTTCATTGGCATTCCTCTATCAGGATTTATTTCGGACAAGTAAGTAAAAAGTAAATTACACGTCCTATCGCTTAATAATCTAAACTATAGATAACTATCATTTTACAATTAGTATTTAGTTAAATATTAATAATTTACTTTGGTACATTTAAATATAAAAATATAAAAATATTCAAACTATGATTGTGGTGTAAATAACATACATACACTTATATTATATTTACAAAAATAAAAAAGATTAATCTAGATTCACATATCGTTTAATTTCGCATTAATATTGCGTTTAGTTATACAAATGTATATTAATACTTTTCTAATTCTAATTTGCTTTTGTATGGCATTAATAGTTAATAGAACTAAGTATTAAGATATTAAATGGCTGCAATTGATTATAATAAATATTTATAAAATAAATTGACAAATTAGTATAAAAATAATATATATCTGTGCTTACACGTAAAAACTTAAATTATCTAATATATTATAATGTTCTAATCATAAATATTTTATTACCTACAATCTATACGATAAAGTTGTGTACAGTCATCCCTGTAGTCTGTATTAATATATATTTGGAAACTAATTAGTTAGCTAGTTAATAAAGTGATAAAAATATTAAAATAAAATGTTATCTCAGTAATTTATATACCAGATTTGTTCAGGGGCGTATACAAAGGGGGGCGATAGGGGCGATCGCCCCACCCTGGACATTGTTGAATGTATTTACAATAATTAATGTTATGGGTTATGAAAGTGGGTAAAAATTAGAAGTTTAAGCAAGCGAAACGATCGAAAAATTTTGATCCGCCAATTTCCGAGTATTTATAATCTGTACACTGTCGTTTATGTACAAATTTTTTTATAAGAACCTATGATTTGAGTTCAAATTTTGCCCCCCCCCCCTGGAAGAAGAGCTGAATACGTCCTTGGATTTGTTTCACTGAACTTAGACCTACATAGATTACATACATAGATTACATACATATGTCAAGAGATACATTTATATACAATATACACAATAAATGTAATAATAGGTGTAGGTGACACATTTTATTGCAAATGATAACGGCGGTATTAAGTTTAAATATTGTCAAGTGGCTTATTGCCTTATTGGCTTATTGCTTATATTGTTAACTGGCTTACGATCCTGTTTATATACTCCAATATATATATATTTGTGTGTGTGTGTGTGTGTGTGTGTGTGTGTATGTGTGAACTTCAAATCGATTTATTCATAAAACCACATACTAACCCCCTGCACTAGCTAACACTTGCTCTTTACCAAATTATATGACTTATAAAATATCTAGTGGTTAGTATTCTTAAAGTCACTCAAAAATATTTTTTTTTATCGACTATAATTATTTAAAATACCGATTCGAACTTATTGGAAAACTTTTAGAATACTTTCCTACAATAAAACTTTTAGTTACTTTCTACACATTTCAGTAACTTATGATCATTATTATTCATTATTTATTATGATGAAGAAAACATATTCTTTAAACAAGCTTAAATATTTTTATAATCAAAAGTTATCTTTCTAGTCGATCATAAAAAATCATTCCAAATGACCACAAACAAAAATATCTAAATATTGAAGTATTAAACAAATAAAACTTAAAGAATTGGTTTATGGTTTATTTCAAATGTTAAAAGTAAAAATTTAAAAACCTTGGGGTACAAACTAAACAAAATTCTAATCAAATGAAAATCTGCAAGATGATATCTAGCAATTACATCATACGTCTTTTCAAAAACTCATTTCGCAAACAAACATTTTGTTAATAAATACTCATTAATCTATAAAAAAGTTTAAAAAAATTATACTTATCTTATGATTAAAATAGGATTTTATTCATTTTTTTTTTTTTTTTTACTAAAACACAAAAATATTATTGAATTAACATTAATTGACTTAACATCATACCGTTTCTTCATTAAGATTTCACTATCAAAATAATTACTTTTAAGTTAACTGTGGTTTATTATCAATCTATAATAAATACATAGAAATAAAACAAAATTTTATAATATTTTATATTAGATAGTGTTTTTTTATTCTTTAGATTTTGTGACTTTAAGAACACCTCATTAGGATGAAATTCAAACTGGTAAACTGAAATTAAAAAAACTAAACAATTTATAAAAACACTTAATAGTAACGTTTTAAATCGTTAATACATAATAAATTGAGTTTATTTAGTAGTATTCTTTACTTAATTGTATATTCTTTCTATGTTAATGATCTTATGAATTAAATTTTTATTAAGGTATGGCCGCAAATTTATTTTGATTATCGGATCGGTTTCATCTGCCTTACTCGGCACAATCCGATCATTCACAAACGATTACTATTCGTTTCTGTTTTTCGAATTTTTCGACTCAATAGTTTCCAGTGGTGTGTATGCAGCTACGTTTGTTCTAGGTAAGAAAATTAAAGTCTTAATTTTAAATTATGTGTAAATACATAATAGTGTAACAAGTCTATTTTACTAATGCAAGAACTTAATAAGATTTTTTTTCTTTTTATAATGATTTTTAGAGGCCTGCGCTATAATTTCTATATTTATATTTTATTTTTTTACAATTAAAAAAAAAAAATTAAATGTTGTAGTAATTGTTTTACTTATAATCCAAAATAGCTATTTTTCAAAAATATATATAATAATTTTTAAAAAATTCAAAAATTCTTAATTATTATCTGTTATAATCGATTGTTTTTATTTAGAAATACAATATTTACTATTGATTTAATATAAATATATATATATATATATATATATATATATTTAACATTAATAATACAGTGTATTAATATTATTCCAGGTCTAGAATTAGTCAGTCCGAAATCAAGAGTAACGGTTAGCACTCTAATGGGTTGCTTCTATCCAATGGGTGCGGTTTTCATGGGTCTCGCAGCATACATGATTCTCGATTGGAGGATAATTCTTAGAGTACTCTATCTGCCCGGAACATTAATTTTGGGATACATCTGGTATGTTTAATATTTTATCGTATTACGTTGCCCGTACGTATAATATTATGTCTTAAACTTTTTGGATTTTAATACGATTAGGTACGTGCCAGAATCGATGCGATGGCTTCAAACACAAAACAGAATCGAAGAAATGGCTGAAGTACTATCTAAAATTGCTAAATCGAATGGTAAAACACTACCGTCCAGTGTTAAAGACGCTCTAATCGCCAACGGTCAAGTCACAAAAACGGTAATAATATTAGCTAGGTATATTTTATAGGTATAGCTAAGTCCAATATTTAGTTGAGTTTTATTACCCCCTGAGACAAAGGTAAAACATCTCCTTCACATATTTTATATTTTCGTTCTGTGTTATTTGAAGTATGTAGTACATATAAAGTAAAAAATTTGTCACCAGTGGCAGTAAATCGATACTGTTTTTTACATTAGCCTTCCATGACCATAATGATAAAAAAAACAATCAATTCACAATATTTAAATCATACATTAATTTTATTGTTACTAAATTCCATAATATGCCGAATAATGGATATTTTTAATCTTACGAATTAAAATATAAATTAAATTATATAAAAATATAAAGAATTATCTTTTAATTAATAATTAAGTTATCTTTAATTAAGTAATATAAAAACTACTACTGCAAAAAATACTCTTAAATATTCTTCCATAACATCAAAAGCTAATGACGCTAATAACAATTATCCCGAATAAATATTATAATAATGTCATTCCAGCCTGAAGATACAAAACTTTCTTGCAATAAATTGATGAAGGAAATATTTAGTTCGAAGGAAATTTTCCTGCGGTTGATCAACTGTTCGTTTTGTTGGTTAGTATACTACAACATTTAACTCTATTGCAATTATTATAATACGCTTTTGATCGTTTTATTTGTTGCGATATAGTTAAACATTTACACGTATTTCTGTAATTTCAGGATTACGATAACGCTTGTATATTACGGTCTCTCATTGACTTCTGTGGAGTTCAATGGCAATAAATACTTAAACTTTATGCTTGTAAACGCCGTAGAAGTACCGGCGTTCTTGACATCGTGGTATTTCATGGAACGCTTTTCCAGGCGAAACACCCAAGCGTTCACATTCATTTTTAGTGGCATCGGTTGCATTTTAGTCAATTTAATTCCTACACGTAAGTAAATTATTCAACTTTTTCGCTTAAATTATTTTACTAGATATGCGTATGATTTTAATAAAAACGCACAACATTTTCTATAATATTTCCATATATGGTAGATACAAGTTTCAACATTCCAAGACAATAAAACATATTGTATATACTAAGAGTATATTAAATTTACAATGAAATCACGTTTTTGATTAACAGATTTTACGTGGTTGAAACTGTTGTCGTTTTTGGGTAGTAAGTACGCCATCACAATGGCGTTTAACACAATGTACGTGTTTACCGCAGAGATGTTCCCTACCGAACTGCGCATGTCACTGTTCGGTATAACGTCCATGTTCGGACGATTGGGTTCCATGATTGCTCCACAAATGTCTTTATTGGTGTGTAAACGAATATTGATTGTCCAAAGCAAAATCAAAATGCACTAGTGTAAAATAAATTATATTTATTATTACAGGCCTCCTATTTTGGAC
>JASXSY010000452.1:0-63386 GCA_034509805.1 Sipha maydis
CTAAATGAGAGGTATTAGAGATAACAAAGTTGTAAATTGCATTCGATAAGAATAATCTAATTTTAAAAAATACTGGGTGACATCTGTCAACCGCGCGCCTAACGTAGGGTTAATTTAGGATCACAAAGGTATAACCGATGCATTTGAACGCTGTAAAACAAATAACTGCTTAAGAAACAGAAGGACTTAACTTAAAGTACCATTTTAATAAATTAAATACTAACAAATGGATTCCTAGTTATCAAATTGTATATAACTTAAATATAAATCTGTAGAATTACTTAATCATTTATTTCATATGACTTTGTGCCACTTATATTATGCATATAATTATTAATTGTAATTATTTAAATACATAATCGTAGTACAAAAAGATTTGATAATATTAATTATTATTGTTCTAAAACATTCAGAGTTTATAATATACGACTACTATCAAAATTATAATGTATTAGTAATTTATTTCTAATATATAATATTGTATACGCACTATACGCTTTATATCTATCATAAATACATGTATATAATTATACATTTTAAAAATAATTGTGCACAAAATAAAAAAATGTATTTGCACTCGCGGTTCAAATCGTTTCGAAATGTTAAAGGTGCGATTCCTATGCACGCGTCTAGAGACGCGCGGCCGACGCGGCGCGATTTGAATTTTGGCCGTGCGGTCATTTATTTAGCCGATTGATTCCTATGTACGCGTTTGGAGACGCGCGGCTGACACTACGAGACTAGAATTAGTCACGTACACACAATCATATCAAATCCTCTGTTTGGAACGGTTGTACTTGTATACTCATAAAAGTGTGTTTTAAAATATTACCATTTTACTAGTTTAACCATGTCGTTAACGAAAAAACAAAAATTGATCTTAAAACTACTTCTTTTACAACAAGTAGAAGAAGAACAAGCTATCATAAAATACGTTGTATCAAAAAATAAAAATGAAGTGCATGAAATGTACCAAGCCAGGGAAGCTGAAGGATTTTTCAGTGTCCTGATTGAAAAACATTTATGGCGAGACGAAACCAAATTCAGGGAATTTTTTAGATTAAGTTGGGATCAATTTAATTATGTATTGAACCTAGTTGAGGAAGACATAAAAATCAACCCAAGCATCAAAATTAGAAAACCAATAACTGCTGCTGAAAAACTAGCAGTCGCGTTGAGGTAATGTAACATAATATATGTTTGTAGTATAATTTATATTTTATAGTACCTATACCTAGGTAATATTAATTTTTAAATAATGTGTATTAAAACATTTTTATTCATAATAAATTGTGTTTAAATTCTCGTTTAATAAAAAATAATAACGCAGTATAAAAAATGAACTTTTAAAAATGCCAATACATCATAATAAAAATTATTACAAATAAACATAAATAAAATCAAACATAGTTTTTAAATTGTAAAGATATACAGGTAATAAAACAAACAATTTATAATAATAGTAATGAATGATATTACTTTTTACCCCGAATATTATTGTAAAAATATATTTAAAATAAACAAAAAATTCATCCTTTAATAGAATTAATAAAAATAAATGTAATTGTATAATAAACCATAAAATAAAAATAGATACCTACTTATTGAAATAACAATTAAAAATACCTTATCATATTTTCCTTATTCATACCTACTGTCTATTGTCGTATTGAAGTAATTCATAATTGTTATCACCGAGCGATTGAGTCCAATTTCCAGGTTGACGATCATTAGTCTCTGGAAAAACATATTGACTTGGACGATCATATGTTGAAAATCCTGAGTTTGACGATGATTGTATGCTAGGATTTGGAGATGAAAATAAGCTACTTGTTGACTGAATATTTCTATTTGATGTCGATGTAGTGCTGTTATTTTCCATTTCCAAATCCGTAATTATATTGAGCACTTCTTTTTTGCATTTATTTTCAAATGTTGAGGAAACGATTTTACTGTTAATGCCATTGTTTTAAAAAATGAATCAATGGGATCATCATCTTCCTCAACTTTGTTAATGGCGTTTATAATTTGTTGTCTTTCGTCATTACTTTTTTTGAACAATGATACCAAGTCTTCATTTTGTTTTAGTTTTTTAGTAGGCCTTTTTTCTTTTAATAATTTTGTTTTTTTTGTCTTCAAATTATTTTCAAGTTCATTTGCCTGAACTGTAGTGTTTTCTGTTGCAGACTTGTGTGAATTTTTTCGGTTATGGGGGGGGGGGTTTGAACCCCCAAAGCCCCCCCCCCCCTTGCGCACGGGCCTGAATATGATATTATGTGTACATGTACCTTTTCATTTAGGTTAATATGATAATATGAAGATAGAATATTTTATTTTAATTTAGGTAATTATCTAGATGTTAATATTTCAAATTTTATAGAAACTAACTAGATACTCTACAGTCTACATTGACAGGTACGCAACAAATTAACAATTACTTTTGAAATTTCATTAATATGTTGAATAGGTTGAATATGTTGATTAGGTATACTACTTACCACTTTTATTATTCAGGTTATTTGATATAAGCTTCCATACATCCCTTATTTGTTGATCCTTGTAATTGGCATTTTTTAAGTCATACAAACATGGATGTTCTCTTACAGATTCAGCCAATAGTATGTCTTCTACAATTGAGAATAACACTTTTGTAGACATTTTGTGTCACACAGTGTTACGAAATAACAGTGTAACGAAATGTCGAACTTTGAAAATTAAAATATGAATAGCCGCGCGGCTTGTGCGATTTGACTGCCCTCGAAGCGGTCATAGGAATCAGTTATATTTAAAAACAAGTAAAGTAGTACCTGCGCGGCTAAAATCAAATTACGCCGCGTCGGCCGCGCGTCTCTAGACGCGTGCATAGGAATCGCACCTTAACGTTGTCCGTTACGTATATTATAATGTTAAATCTATATCTAATCTATATTCTATATATATCTATCTATAATCTAATATTTTTTAACTTTTAATTTTTTTAACTCTATGATTTAAACTTTATTTATGTTAAGTGGCCTGACACGAAAAAAAAAATATCAAATCTACACAATGTAATCGTAGTTTACTACTCGAAACTGTTATCCTTTGCATAAACTTCTATTAAATCGTAAACATCATTTCTAAGTTCATGTAATAGCAAGTGATTAGCCAAGAGAGCAGAGAAGGTCAATAACTGTAATGCAATTACTTCCCCCTCCTGTTCATAGCTCTCATATATATATATACACAGGGTGTTTCACGATGAACTGACAATTGCAATAACTTTTGTTCTATTGAACATTTTCAACTTTTTTTTTTTTTGAATTGTCAATTATCATCTGCGCTATATTCAAAATATTTTTCGTTTTTTTTTTAATATTTTCTATGTCAAGTTAAAAAATTAAAAATTTTTCCATTTGATATTTAAAAAAATCAAAATAGCCATTTTATTGATATGATTTTTAAAACATGTTTGCAAAAAAAAAAAATGTAAAATGTTCTACCATTTATTTTCTACGATTTTTTGAAGTTTGCATAATTTCATATTATTTCAAATAGATTATCTAAATGCGGCCCAGGTATTTACTATATTGAGTTTTCCATGAAAAAAAAATTATGATGATCAAGATATCGAATAGACAATGGTATCAATGATTATAAGACCCATACAAGGTGTATTGATACCATAGAGTAATATTACTCTATGATTGATACCGTGATAGGTATTACGTATTGATATCATAGACATATTAACTATGGACCGCGCATTCCACCCCGCCCGCCTATGTTTGATTCAGTCATCATAGTGTGAGAGAGACAGCAATACATCTTGGAAAAATCATGGAATAACATATTACGCAAATTTATATTCCATGATATATTATCTTTATTATTATGATTACGATATTATTTGATTTAACTGATATTTGATGTTTGATTTTCATATTTCAAATATTTCAATTTCATTGTGTATACAATTTACTGCATTTTGTTGTTAAACTGTTATATTTCGTTAGCGTATTTAGTAATACGTACATTTTTTAATTAAAAACCGTAGTTGCAACCATAATATGGTTAACAGTTGTTGCATAAAGACCTGCCCAACTATTGCTGGTCAAGGGTTAAAACTACACAGGTAAAAACTAATAAGTCATTTTTTTTAAAATTATATGTCTTATAATATTATTATTTATTGTTGGCTAGGATCCCTAAAGATCTTGGACTTCAATCAAAATGGTTGAAGTTTATTCAGTCAATTGACCAATTTTTTGAATTGAAGCCTTCACACGTAGTTTGTGAAAGTCACTTTTGTGAAAATGATTATTCAATACCAATTACTAGTATGAATAATCAAAAAAAACTAAAGAAGGATGCAGTTCCTAGTATTATTAGCATAATGTGTATAAGTAAGATCAAGTATAGAATTATAATAATTATTTATTAATATCAGGGTCGGACTGGCGTCAAAAGGCCCAGTCTACAATCTGATCAAGGGGCCCTTAGGTTATACTAAAAAACTAATACAGTCACTATTGATATAGGTTCTCGGCGCTCATTAAGTTTTGAAAGTACTATCGATAAAATGCATGATGAAATGGATGAAGAAGTGGTGCCATTACCTTCAGAAATATTAGTTGAAGAAATTAGTTTGGACACATTGAGTAAAGATGAATTGGTTGATGAAAAATCACTAACCACGCCTCCTTCAATATTTACCCATTTTTCTCAAAGGTATTTTCACTGTACAGCTATATAAAACCTAAGGTCCACATTTTTAACTATTCATAGGTACTTAAAAAAAAAAAAATAAATAATTATTCTTATACATTATAGGAAACGGAAAGTGTATGTTGGAGACTTTGAATCCCCTAGTGATATAGAAACTCCTAACAGCCGCTTGAAGTATTGGCATGCTTCACAGTCTGTTATTTTAGAGCAAAAAAAGAAACTTAAAAAATTGACCAATGACAATGAAAACCTCCGAAACAAACTAAAAAACTTATCCAGCCTTGTTGAACACTTGAATGAAGAAAAAAAACTTATTTCAGAAAACTGTTACACTGTTTTAAAGGTAAAAAACTAAAAAACAACAGTTGTTCAACTTATACTTTGTTAAACAGTATTTCTTAGCAAAGCGAGGAATGTATTGGTTTTACAATAACGTATATTGTTATTTTTAATTTTTTTTTTTTTGATGAATGTATTGGTTTTACAATGATATAAATATACATAAAATATAATTTTTTGTTGGCAATGATTTATGTTGTTGATCATTTTTATAGGAAAGTATACCACCTCTTCAAACTGAAATCATTATGAAACAGTTAAATATGTCAACAGGAAATAGTATATCACCAGAATTAAGGACATTTGGGTTAACTTTACACTTTTATTCTCCAGCTGCATACAGCTATGTTAGAGAGATTTTTAATAAAACTTTACCTCATCCAAGTACTATCAGAAAATGGTATTCAACTATTGATGGAACACCTGGGTTTAGTGTTGAATGTTTGAATGCTGTAAAACTTAAGGTTGAAGAAATGGGGAAAAAAAATAAAAAACTTTTTTGTGGTTTGATTATGGATGAGATGTCTATTAGGGAAGATATACATTATAATGGTGACCGCCTTCAAGGGTACATTAATTTTGGACAAGACATAGTAGATTCTGATAGCTTGCCATTGGCTAGAGAAGCCTTAGTATTTTTATTGGTGGCATTGAATTCCAATTGGAAAACTCCAGTAGGATACTTTCTAATGAATGGTACAACTGCAGCAGAAAAATCCAATTTAGTCACTACATGTCTTCAAAACTTGAATGAAACTGGTGTTATTGTCAAATCGTTAACATTTGATGGGGCTGCTTCAAATATATCTATGGTGAAAATATTAGGTGCCAATTTACCAACCAAACCTTCATTTAAACATCCAAATACCCAAGAAGACGTACACATATTTTTAGATGCTGCTCATATGTTAAAATTGGTTAGGAACACCCTTGGTGATTGGGGAATACTATACGACCAAAATGGGAAATCAATTGAATGGGATTTTTTCAAAAAATTAGTAGATTTGCAAGAAAAGGGTGGATTACATTTGGCAACTAAACTTAGACGACGACATATTTGGTACTTTAAAGAAAAGATGAAAGTTAGTTTAGCAGCACAAACATTCAGTTCCAGTGTTGCAGATGCTTTAACTTTGTGCAAAAATGAACGTTTTGAAGGTTTTCAAAATAGTGATTCGACAATAGAATTTTGTAAGAAAATTAATGATATTTTTGATTTTCTGAATACACGTAATTTTTTAGAGAAGTTACAATGTAAACGACCATTGTATGCAAATCTTGAAGACCAAATACATAAATTTGTTGAAGATTCAATATTGTATTTAGAAAGCTTAAAAGGGCAAAATAATATTCCAATTTTAGAATCTCAAAGAAAAACCGGCTTTATTGGATTAATTACATGTTTAATTAGTGTAAAACAATTATTTTTAGATGTAGTAAAGTCTGGACAGTTAGATTTCATTTTAACTTACAAATTATCTCAGGATCATATTGAAATGCTCTTTTCTGCAATAAGGTCCAGAGGAGGGTTTAATAATAATCCTTCAGCTGCACAGTTTGAATCCGCATACAAAAGGCTACTTATACACACAAATTTGACTATCTCAAATAGAGCAAATTGTTCACCACAAGATGCAACTAATATTTTAAGTGTCACTAGTACAAAAAAAAAACCAAAAGAAAATTTTTTAGATATTTTATGTGTAGAAGAAATGCCAAACTTAATAGGTGATGAAAATCTGCAAGAAATACCTCAATATCAAACCTTTGCTATTGAGCATATATCTGGTTTTATAGTGAAAAAAATATTATGTGTATTAAAATGTAATGTATGTGCAGCAGAATTAATAGATACAAATAGCAGACACAAATTAATTGATATCAAAAATCGTGGTGGCTTAACTAAGCCATCAATTGACGTTGTTAATTTATGTGAAATAGCAGAAAAAAATTTTATTTTATGGATAACACAGGCCATTCAAAATCAAAAAAATAATAATGTTATTCAATATTTAATTATAAAATGTATGTCTAGTATAAATATTAAACTATACTTTGTAAATTTAAACAAGCACATTTATTCCCAATCGCCAATTAATAACCATTTATTACAAATAATTAAATTAATATTAAAATATTATAATACTATAAGATTACATCACTTTAACAAAGAATTGGTTGGATCAAAAATGAGGATTCGATCAAAATTAACAAAAATCATAACTTTCAAAAATCAATAAGGATCTCCAAACTTTCAAAATTTTCTGTAATATGTATTTTGTAATTTTGTAAATCATAATTAATTTAATATTTTAAATTTTAATGTAATATTTTTAGTATTTTAGTAAAATGTTAATAAAAAGTGATAAGAAAAGTAATCATATTAAATATCATTTAGAAAAATAAAATTGTTTCGTTTATTTTTCCATGTACTTCCAACTTATATTTCTATCTCTTTTGCTTGATGTTCACCTTAGACTTCTCTCTCTATGCGCGGTCCATAGTTAATATGTCTATGATTGATATGATACTGTAATCAAATAATCTAAAATATTCTTTCCCAAGAAATAATTTGTTATCATGAATATTCAAAAATTATGATACTAACGTGGTATAATAATATGAATGGTTATAAATAGAATTTATAACCAATCATGATATGACCATTGTCCATTTCAACAGTGATAGCGTTGTATAATAGACCATATAGATGATAAAGTGCTATATTAAAATTAATTTAGTTAAATTAGTTAATCATCAAACTAAGAATGATATCAAACACTGTATACTTATGTCCAGAAAATTAGCTTAAAAATGTATGTATAGATAAATTAATTATTCATTTTATTAATAATATTAAATAATCTAATACAATATATGTATATAGATATAACTTACAGTTGTACTATTTTTTTCCATATTATTAATAATAATTTAATTGTACTTTAATGTCATAGGTAATTTCATAAAATATGGTCCAATCAGTTAATTGCAGTAGGCTGTATATGCATTGTGGGTCATTGATTTGGTCCATTCCAGTAATGATAGTTATGTTTCATCAGTGCATAATATTATTTTCATTAACTACCTATCTTGCACTTGTGAATTAGATTATCAGAAAACAATCATAAAATACCTCGTTAACTGTAAGTTTAACTATCTAATTTGTAACTTAGTTCTTTATACATTTTAATATTATTAAGTTTTAATAACATTTCAGAATTTTGGTCATAATGAACAACTAAGAATTCAAAATATGATTGATAACTAATTGATACATTTTTATTGAATTAACTGCTGTATTCCAATCATTACATGCACGGAAATTAAATATGTTAAAATTTACGTATTCAATTTTCATATTTAATTATTTTAGTGTAAATAAATTGTTATTACACAAAGTACAAACAATACCAACATCAACATTCTAAATGTAAGTTAATGAATTTAAACAATATTAATTAAATTTTAATATTTAATAATAATAGGTTTTAATTATTTTTCAGGATATTAATTTTAATATTTGAAATAACTATGAATGTAATTGATGTAATTATTCAAAAATTAATATGTCATCATCATTGAAAATATTTGTATTGTACTAAAATGTTTGTAAAATTAAGAAGGTTAAGTTAATTAATAGTTATTTTTATAGTTTATTTAATTTTATTATTTTTAATTAATTATATTATATTAATGTAGTACCGTAGGGATAAAGTAATGCTAATCTAAATAGTTAAAGGGATGAATGTTGGTACTAAACTTAATTAATAACAAATATTTTCTACACTATCTTCTACAGTTGAAAAAACACCTTATTTATCCCTGTTAATTTTGAAGTATAATGAAAATGCATGATTAATTATCCTAATTTGATGAACCATGAGAAAAATATAAATGTCCCCAAACCTGAGGTTCCCATATTCGAAGAAGAATAAGTAATTTGTAATTATAAATGTTATTTTGAGGTATTCATTTTTAGCTTAATTATTATATGTACTTTATTCTTTGTGAGTTATGGCTTTATTTATTTGATTTCTAAGTGAATTTTACATTTACACTAATACTCTGCTTATGCAATCCGTTAAGTAAATACTGATATTTGTTTAGTTTTTTGAATAAATATAGTCAATTACTCGCAAAAAATACAATACTATATTAATTAAGCTAAAAATATCAAATGTGTGCAAGAAGAACAGTTTAATAAAGGAAATTAATAAAGAAATTTTATTTATTATTTTGTGTTAGCTCTGTCTTTTTACTATTTAAATCATAGAGAACTGATTTATATTGCTGTATAAAATAATAACCCATAATTAGTTTTATATTATAATGTTAAATTAAAATATTTGTAGTATTGAATTAGATATTTATTTATTATATTATTTTATAGTTGTGTAATGTAAATATTGTATTAATTATTATTATTAATTATAAACATTAATTTTAATTTTTAATTAATTTAAAAATGAAATTATTCAATATAAATATTAATGCAAGATCAAAAAATAAAATGCAAATTTGAAAAATTCCAACTCTGAAACTTTATCGCCTTGGTTTTTTTTATTGTACTCGATATACAATGTGCCAACATCTTCAAGTACATCAATTTTTGAAAAGTCCATTTTAATATTTTAAAAATTAAAGTTCAAGTCACAAGGAGGTAAAATTGTTAAACTAACAACAATGAATATAATCTGAATGAAATCATTGCACATCATTACATCAAAGGTAAAAAATGTTGTTAATGTGCTATTTTTAAAAATATAATGTATACTATTCACCTTTAAGTATTTGAGTAAGTATGATAAGTTTATCTGACATTTAGCAGTTTTCTATGGTAAGCTACAGTTATTGTCACCTATGCTTTGTGGTGTTCTTTTGATCATTAATTTTTATATTTGATTATTTATTTGAATCATGCCCACTGTTTATAAAAAAAATGAGTATGCCGATATGTTGGCGGTTTTTTATGAAGTAGGGAGGAGTACATTCAAAGCATCCCGTTTGTACTTACAACGATACCCTCAGAGGAGACAACCAGCAAGAGCTACTTATGTGAATATAGACAAATGTTTACGCGAGAAAGGTAATATTAAGCATTTATTAATTAAATGCTGGATGATAAAAAAATTGTGTAATTAAATGTTAATTTATTAATTGTTAATTATTGAAATCTGTTATGGATTCTATCATATGCAGATACGAAAAATGTTTAGAAAACAATGGAGGGCATTTTGAAAACTTGTAAAATTTAGTTAATGTTGTTTTGTTATTGTATAATAAATTAAATACTTTATATTACATATGCGGTTGTATTAATTGTACCTAATGACTGTTGTTTGTTGAGTATTGAATATTTTAGATTATTTGATTACAGTATCATATCAATATTATACGTAATACCTATCACGGTATCAATACACCTTGTATAAGTCTTATAATCATTGATACCATTGTATACCATTCAATATCTTGTACATACATTTTTTTTCATGGAAAATTTAATATAGTAAATACTTGGGTCGCATTCAGATAATCTATTCGAAATAATATGAAATTATGCAAACTTCAAAAAATCGTAGAAAATAAATGATAGGACATTTTACATTTTTTTTTTTTGCAAACATGTTTTAAGAATCATATCAATAAAATGGCTATTTTGATTTTTTTAAATATCAAATGGAAAAATTTTTAATTTTTCAACTTGACATAGAAAATATTAAAAAAAAAACGAAAAATATTTTGAATATAGCGCAGATGATAATTGACAATTCAAAAAAAAAAAAAAGTTGAAAATGTTCAATAGAACAAAAGTTATTGCAATTGTCAGTTCATCGTGAAACACCCTGTATATACATTTTTATCAAAATTTTAAATGAACCCATATACGACCCCCCAATATTTAAATTGCTTATAACTTATCAAATTTTTATTTTGTTATATATAATTTTTTTAATTATATCCTAAGAATTTAAATGATCATTCCTACCTAATGATACAGTTTTTTCTTTATCAAACACTAATTTTAGTTTAATTAATTTTTATTAATATAATTGTATACGAATATTTGTAATGCAACATAATTTTTTTTTTTTTTGTATTTACCTCAAAAGTTGAAATTATAGATCGTAAAATAAGATAAACAATGAGTAAAAATGTTAAAGAACTCTTAATAAATAACACTTAACGTATATTAATAATTTGTTATTCCCCTTCTGATGAAATTTCTAGCTACGTCTTTGTGTAATAGTCATATATTTTATCTATTTCATGGAATAGGAACCTTTTTTTAGACCCTTAATCCTCTTAACCAACATTTATTTTACACTTGATATATATAACATTTTTGTTCAACATTCTTATAACATTTTTGCATTAAAGGAAATTGATCGATGAGATCTTACCCATAAATAATACAGTAAAATATTTAATATTGTAATACAGGTTGTAATAACTAATTTTCCAATTTAATTTAATTTAAAATTAAATAAGAATAATGAAGAATTATTTCCTATTACTCCGTTAGAACAATGTACTGCAATTTTTTTTCATATACAATATCATTTGAAATTAAAATATTAGGGAGGGAACTAAGCCTTCGTAGGACTCATCCCCCGATCACTATCATTGAGTTTAGGTCAAAACGAAATTTACGTTGGCTTCATTATTTTTAAATCGAAATGTATAGAGTATTGCTGAACTGTTTGAACTACAATGTATATTAAAATATATTTATAAATGGTCACAGTGGTAGAAATCGCATGGGATACGAGATAAAATAAAATGTAAAATTATAACTAGGGAAACAATAAGTTCTTATATGAGTCATGTCACATTAAAGGAAGTATGGTATAAAAAATAATAGGAGTCAAAACGATCGCGTTGTATAACACGGTTGGTAAGATGGAGACTCAAAATGTATACGTGGACCAAGATAGTTGAACCAAATTTGTCACTGTTAGGTCTTTAAAACGTTTAAGTGTAGGAGCCGTTGATAATACGTAAATTAAATTTCATAACGAGAAGTAGTCCGCGTCTTCTTTAATTCAATAAATAAATTTAAGCCTCGGAAAGAAAAAAGTTGTTGCACTATTATAATTGTTATTTAAGTGAACATTGTATAAATAAATAGGTAATAATGAAATTTTAAATAATACCATGGTATTGCAATGTAAAGAATAATAATTGAATAATAATCTTTTATTATTTCGTATGGTATTGTGGGTTCAAACTTTATACATTTGCATATTTTGTCATATGATATCCAATTAAATTTTTATCTAGTTACAAATTTCATTAATGTTCTACTTACTCAAATAACACTATTTTTACCATGCATATTTTCCATATTGTATAGTATTTTTTTTTTTTTAAACACACATTTTGGGATCTTAAGAATTCATGTTTCGGTATATTTTAGAAATTTTTTAAAAACAATTTAAATTAAAGAATTATTTAAAGAAAAAAAATAAAGAAATAATTTCACATTGTTTGCCTTGCATTTTTTCTTGTGGATATAAATTAATAAATAAATAAACAATATATGTACAAATATATATACCTAAATATATATATATATATATATATATATATATATATATATATATCATTGGCGCGCGCAGACTTGTATTTCAGGGGGCGCCTACAATACTTTTGGAACCTATCTTAACAAAATGTATAGGTATGTTTAATAAATTATAGTCTATAAATAATTAAATAAACATAACTTACATTTTTAATTTAATATTGTGTTATATTAGTCCCAAATGGCATTTTTTCCTTGAGTTTCGTATATTTTTTTCAGATAGCTTCAGTTATGTAAAATTTGAACTTATGTTGTCATTTGAAGCTGTTTTATTATCGTAATAAGTTTTTGCGAGACAATTTAGAAAGTTATATATTATATTATATTATATATATAATATTATTATAAGTTAACATAATTTTTTTATCAAATATATTAGAATAAATTACATTTCATTCGAGCAACATTAGTGAAAATACGGGCCCCTCACTCTTAGATTTAATTTGTAGGGCCCCATTTACAATATTTCGGGCCCACCCGGCACCCCCGTCCTCACACCTATGATGTAAATATATATTATATAATATATAAATACGAATTAGGCGCTCGACGTAAATTCAAATGTACCAACATAGTAGACCTCCGTCCGTGTTTAAATTTTAAATGAAAATGAGATAGCATTTAGAAATGAATTATTGGTATCGTTCAAAATTAAATTACCGGCATATAATCACAGTAACGACAGACCAACCGAAAACAATATACAAAACCATTAAATGTGATAGAAACGAAAAATATAACTCTTATCTGTGAGTACAGAATCATTTTTATTTTTTCGTCGAATAATAAATTTTAATGAGACAACCATTGGTCGTAGTCATTTTCGTGTACAGATTTCAATATATTAAATCAATTGAAAACTCCTGAAACGATGTTCGTAAAAATAGAAAAATTTTAATAGGAATACTCTAGATGATATTTTTTTTTTATTATTAACCGATAAAATACATATATTCATGAAACGAAATGAACAACACATAATATGCAACAGAGTATGGTTTAATATAATGCATTTAATGTGATTACATAAATGTCGTTTGATTTACATCGAACGTTTAACCTTTTTTTAAAGATTCCATATCTACAAATAAATATTACGTACAGTTTTTAAACAATCGTTTCAAAAAATGTGCAGTTATTTCAAAGCATGTTGATTATACACAAATAGAGTTGTCGAGTCGTACAATCAATTACATATTATTATATTAATACAAATCGTATGTCATTGTTCGATTAGCTTATACCAGAGGCGACTCCTGAGATTCGCATACGGTGGTGCACAATTAATTTGTAAGATACCTACGTAGGCGGATAAAATGTTGGCTACACACGAATTGCGTCCCGAAATAAAAAATTTGATAAGCAGGTACACGAATTGCGTCCGTCATTATCTAATGTACTGCATGAATTGCGTCCGGTTTTGTTTAAACGTTGCATGAACGATAAACGTACTGTAAAGCCTATATCATAATTTTAGTTCGATTTCGATCGTGTTGTTGGTGGAAACGTTTGTGTAACCTTTAGTCTCTGTTAAATAAAACTTAAACTCAAAAACACTATAAAATGACTTCGGTGATTTTAAATACTTCAACAGAATCTTTAATATGATTATGATCATTTGCACGTTCGATAATCTCATTTCCATAATTTAATTTAATGTATGACTTACACGTCTTTTTACAGCAGCTCCAACGTTGAACATCATTTTTTAATGTTTTATGATACTGAAATTTGTATCCATCAATATTAAATAATGTTTTATTTTTTTCGCTTAATTGATACCAGTTGAGTAATAATTTAAAGCGAAAGGCTGTAGAAGAACTTTACGATAAATCATCAAAACTTATTCATGGAGCTTTATCAAATGACATTCCAACATTGACTACTTATGACAGTCCTAAGTCTGTATGAAATGGGAAGAAAAATAATGTTTTTTACGTTGGGACGCAATTCGGGTAGTTGTTAAATATGGTAGGGACGCAATTCGTGTAGTCGTTAAATATCTTTGGGACGCTATTCATGTAGAAAAGGGATTTCGGGACGAATTCATGTGCAGCGAAAATGTTATTCATTTTGTTAATAGGTACATTTAGGGCCGTTATTACAATGTCTCGCTATACATTCCGCTAACGTAGCGGACACATTTAGCTGCTATTTTTTAATATTTCATTATTACAATGTTCCGTTACGTAAAAAGTCATCGCTAAATACGATTTAGTGGGCACTTAATTTAGCGGCAGGTTTTGGTGCCTGTTAAAGTAATTAGCGTGAAGAATCCATATATAATATAATATAATATACGTTTTTGTATCAGTACTTGCTAATGAATAATACTGTAGAATATTCTGTGATAATACTGACTACTGTGTACTGTGCATTTATTTAACTTTTCAATATTCATTTGTTTTATATTTACCTACTCATTTATATAATTTCTAAAATGAATAATTGCAATAATTTAATTGACTTTATTGATGAGGTAAATTATATTGGTGAAAGAAGACCACAAGTGTTCTATGATAGGCCTAATTACTACGACATATTAACAGAAGATGAATTTATACATAGATTTCGTCTTCCTAAAAAATGTGTAGTTTATTTATTAAATTTACTCACAGAAAAACTGGAAACAGCAACTGACAGGTAAATATTACTCATACTAATAACATATTACAATGTCTTGTATTTATGCATCGATTTTACATATCTGTGCCTATACCTACCTACGAAATTTTTTTTTTTAGGAATATGGCATTAACTACAATGACTCAGGTTCTATTTACACTGAGATTTTATGCTTTGAGCACTATGCTTATCGGTCGCAGATATGTTTGGTGTTAGCATATCTTCTGCAAGCAGAACAATTAAAAATGTTTCCTATGCTATTGCGGGATTGAGTGGATCATTTTTAAACATTCCTGTACATAATATTGTTGAAACAAAAATGAAAATGTTTAAGATTGCTCGATTTCCATTACTCTTCGGTGCATATTTAAAAAAAATCAAAATTTAAATTAATAAAACGAAAACTGACACAACCTCGTGTAGTCATGTTCAACACGGTAAACGATTATCACTTAAAAACAAAATTATGTATATAAAGTTTTCCTTATCACATAACAGCTGATTACATTATTAATCAATGAAAAAAATTGTACTGTTTAAAATGATATAACTGATGGTTAGTACAAGCGGTAACATTGTAATAATGGTCTGTATTAAACTCGACGCTAAAGTACTCGCTACGCTAAACTACACGCTAGCTTAACTGACAGCTAGATAAGATTTAGCGAGACATTGTAATAACGGCCCTTAATGTTTTTGAGCACTATAAGCTCTTCGTCACGGTAAAATAAAAATAAATTGGAAAAAAAAAAAACTTATAATGTATGAAACATAAACATAACATTTTTTTATTTTCACGATTTGCATGATACGTGGGGCGATAGAAATAAGTTCGGTTTACACATTGATTATGCACCGAACTACCGTGTATTACTTACACACGTGTCTACGCATGTAGCTAATTTTTGTACGGTCGCCCGGAGCACGAGTGTGCGCTCCGCTAATTAATTAATCGCTAACAGACGTAGTTCTCAACACGAAAAGCTGCAAAAACTTTTTTTTTAATGACTATTTTTGTTAATTACAGACTACCAGCATGATAATCAAATATAAATTATTACAGGAATCTAATTAATTGTTTTGGACGGTTCGCGTGCTCCTGTGCATCATAAAAACTAGCCGTCACTGGCTGTCAGCCGTAGCTGTCACTTTAAAATTGTAATAATTTGTAATACTAAGCCATGATTCGTTATACATTTTTACCTATATATGGTTCCTGCTGAGTAAATCGCAACAAACGAATGTCGTAACGTTAGTGTCGTTATGTTGAAACGAATGTCTTTCCCGCAATTAATATCGAGTAAAGTGTAATTATTTTAATATAGTATACTTATATTATAAGTACCAAGCTTCGTAATCAATTCATCTGTGTAGAATGATGATAATCTGGGCAACTAATAATATTAGTTATATTCAAATATACAGTAATACAGTAGCCATACTATAAACAATATTTCTTTTAGACTTTCTATCCGGTTAGGAGACGTTGCAGTAGTAAATGATTAATATATAAATACATTTTTTTAAACGAGAAAAAAATTGTCCCGGTTCTCGTCGAATAAAATATGGTAACCCTAACAATCAAATGTTATATCAAATTGTTATATAATTGCATTACATTAGGCTTCGGATTTAATTTCAATAAATAAAATAAGTTTCTATTAATAACTGATTGAGATGGTAAATCTAAGATAATTGTATTCAATAACAAACTATTGTAATATTGAAATAACAACAGTGTTCGGAACGTTCACGAAAAAAATGAACTCGTTCACGTTCACGTTCAGTCCTACAAAAAGGAACTCGTTCACGTTCACGTTCGTGTTTTTTTCAAACGAACGCGTTCACGTTCACGTTCTTTTAAAAAACGAACGCGTTCATTTAATTTTTTTTTTATGAATCGTTAGCCTGCCGTGAATATAAAAATAAAAATCCCATAAACATATACGACTCAAACAATAAATAAAAATACAATTTAGAGCATATAGGGGAAAGTGGGGCAGAACGGGGGGCCATGTGGCAAAACGGGGACATTTCAATATTTATGTCTTATAATGATCATACTGATTTAAAAACTTAATATATAAATTTCTAGGGCCAACAATATCATATAATGAAAATTTCATGTTCACATATCAATTATCTTATCAGTAATAAATGAATGTTTAAAACATGCTAACATATTAATAACCATTTCCTAAAGATAACACAGTTCAAGTTTCAAATCAATAACACAATTTTTGAGTGAATTATAGCTTTTGATACCTTATGACCCCCGTTCTGCCCCATCTTCCCCAACAATTCATAAAGTTTGACACGTTATTTGAGTTACATTTTAATAAGAATTTCATAGTGATAAAATTAAGCAAATACTAGGGCACTATACACACAACCAAGAGATTGGACAAGGTAGCCTTAGAAAAATCAGCTACCTCCATAGTTTTTTTAAGAGTTGAAAAAATCTTTTCGATTGAAGACTTAAATTTAGGTCGAATTGAAAATTATAATTGTAATTCCTAATATATTCAACTCAGACAATTCAAATATTGAAACAAAAATTTATATATTTTGCAATCAAACGAATATTATAGGAATTATAATGGGAAAAATGAAAATATTATTATTATAATATAATTAATTAATATATTTTATACATATAATATTTATTAAATGGTAAATAAATTGAACGTCTTAAAAATTCATCAAATTCATTAAAAATATAAACGTCGTTCACGTTCACGTTCTATTTGCAAAAAACGAGTGACGTTCACGTATCGTTCACTATATATGAACGTGAACGCGTGAACGTGCGTTCATGAACGACGTTCTTTCCAAACACTGAATAACAATAATATCAGTTATGATAATGCTTTTATTATTTTAAATAATAATTATTTATCAGTATTGAAAACAAAACATTCAATGCAATTAAAATTTATATAGTGGAGTGTTCATTTAACTTCATTAAAAATTAACTCAGCTCACTAGTAAATTAAGGCGAATACCTACAAGTTTAGTATGAACACTAAAACCAACGAAATTTAAGTCAACCAATACGCGTTTTCCGACAAACAATATCTGTCTGCAACCTTTCGTTTATATTTTTTATAAAGTATTACTTTATGTATGGCCAATTTACCAAATATGAATAAATTCAACGAGGACAGTTGATTTTTTCAAGTAAATACATTTGTAGATCTATAGTAACTATACTCAAATAAATTAGTTGTTATCATATAATATATGTAAATATTATGTAGATACATCGTGTTGATTTAAAATGAAAAATTGTTGCCATATTTTTAACTAGGTAGGTATCAGCCTTTTTAATTTTTTAATTTTATACTTAGTAATAAGTGTAAAATTGTATTTAATATATTCTAGGAAGAAGGTATGAATGTATGATACTTATTAATTTTACTCATCTAATCACAGATTTCTATAGATTTTTTTTTTGTTTATATTTTTTTGATTTTACAATTTTAATTATTTTTTTATTGATGCAAATCTAATTTTGTTGTTAACGTTATACGATTATATATTTATATACATATGTTTTTACATAGGTATTATTTATTATTTTACTATTGTAAATTGTATCTTATCACTAATTAATTTTATTTTGATGGTATATTATTTAATGTGTTTACTTTTTACCAGCAAGAGCTGAAGGTTCTAACCAAACGTATGCTAAAGGTAAGTTGGTTGAGCGTTAGAAAAATATGGCAAGAAGATTAAGAAGTGTGGGGACTATTGAGTTAGATAGAAGAAAGTCGAGTCCGATACCTAACACTGAATCTGCTATCGATTTTTCTGGTAGTTACCTATTTTGATTTAAAATTTAATTAAAATATACACTTTATTTACACACTTGACTTCTTTACTTAGGTGATATTACAAAAGCAAAATGGATTCTGATACATGAAATCAGAAAATCTGAAATTTCAGCTAGTAATGGATGGAACCTCAGTGACGTTTTTAAGTTGTGGGCCATTTTAAGAAGTCCTAAAGGTCATGAGCAGGGCTCGGGACATATAGCATTTGCTTATTTTTATTGTTTGACATAAACTATAGCAGAGAGTTATGGATATGTATGTCATGTTAAAACACGTTCAACTATGAAATTTGAAAATGCTTCTTTTTGCTTTTTTCGACGATTTTTTAAAAAAATGCTTATTTCCTGTTTTTCTGCTTATTTTTGATTTTTTTTGCATATTTCTGCTTAATTATAAACGATGAAGTAGGCCATTGACCTTTCCCAGATATTTTAACTATTTATAAATATCGTTTACATTTTATTTTTCACAAAATGCTTTGGAAAATCCATAAACAATAAGGCAAAATGTCTCGAAAGTCAAAGTTAATCTTTTTTTATAATATAAAGATTTATTTCTTTGTAACTCAAATTCTTATAATTGTCATGCTATAACAATGTAAAGATAAAAGCAATAAGAAAAAAAAAAGATTTATTTATTTTTGATTTTTTAATTAAAAAATTATAATATGAACTAGGTACATTTATTTGTTTTAATATATATATTTTTTATCCTTTAATTTTATATTCAAGACAGTTTCGAAATATGTCTAGTACTTAATTGTGTTCATCTAAAAAGAAAATTTAGAAATTGTTGCTTATTTTTCCTATTTTAGATCATTTTTTCTTTTTTAATTGAATATTTTTGTTTAAATTTAAGTTTTTTAAATGCTTATTTGAGTGCTTTTAATGATGTTTTTAGTTGCTTTTTAAAGCGCTTATTTTAATGATTTTAAGTGCTATAAATCCCGAGCCCTGGTCATGAGTTAGTAAGTTTTATTCAATTTTATTTTTATTTTCAAAATTATTTATTTTATATGTACCTAGGTAGTTTATTGTATTATTTTTATTTTTTTATAAAGATTTCTGAAGATTTTTTTTTTGGAATGTCCATCACACAAATCATTGTCTGCAAAATTTAAAAGTTAATTTTCGTCATTTTATGTAAGTATAAGATATAAATGTATTATGTAATAATTATTTTTAACTGAATGTACATATATAGTAAATTTAATATGCATATAATAAACACATTTTCTTCTTTAACTATTATTACTTCTTACAAAACCTATCTATATTTTAAAAACTTAGTTTATTAATGTTTAATAAACTTTTTTTAATGTTAATTTAACCAATATTTCAATTTTGAATCACACCCAAGTATGTAGTTTTAAAAACACACATGAGAAGTATTAAATTGAGCTAGTTTTAAACCCAGTGTAGTAGATTCTAGTATTCAAGTATTTATTAGTTATTTTAAATAACTTATTAACTTTGACTTATAGCGGTGTTGATTTTTCAACGATTCATTTTGATTTTAAAACAGATTGAAGTTTCATAAACATAATTTGGTGTTGAAATAAATATTTAAAAATTCCAGTGATCATTCCTATGAGTATTAAAAATTATTAACCCAATTAATGTTAAATTAACTGCAGACTAGCCTTAGCTCAAAAACAACATTCAAATATGAATAACTTTGACAAATGGTTAATTTGATTTCAGACTTCTATGTGTGTAGCCAGACACATATTTTGGTTTAAAATTTTCTATTCTCTATATATATATAACAGTATTAACTTATTTGTTTTAATAAGTTGATTAAATATAAATTAATATAAAAAAAATTTGATATTATTTAGTTTATTGAAATTGTGAACATTTTTTAATGATGAAATGATATAACATTACACCTGTTAAAACTATTGTATATTTTACAAAATAATAGAGAAATTTCGGAGGATGAGTTGTAACTCGTTAACCCCTCCTTCTGGCTATGCTACAGTATACATTCATACAAAAAAACAAGGAAAGATATAGATTTTAAGACTACAGTACAATCTCGGTAATTGGTCACATATGAGACCACGCTACTGCCGGGTTAACAAAAACAGCGGATTAACAGGGTTTCTCATAAAAACGCATTTTTACTTATTGAATTTTACATTTTTACTGATATTGAAAATTATAATTATCTATATATTTATGTATATTATTTATTGTTAATTTATTTCAATTATTATAAAATATAAATAATATGTAGGTACATGGTTATATTTCATTAATATTTTGATGAGACAGGTTTAAAAAAATGATTTTTTTTTTTGTTTGAAATTATACTTGACTACTAACTGAATAAAAGTAAAATATCTAATAGGTTTATTTGTATTTTATCTGTAATACTTAGTTTTATTGTTAACGATAGTAATTTTATATAAATACATATTGGTATGTATAGGCTAAATTAGCCAGATTACTAGACGTATCTGATTATCTAATTTCGAATTACCGAGATTGTACTGTATTGAAAAAATATTTTATCTTTGTTTGTATAAAAATTATACTAAATTTGATTTTCTAGCTTTTTTAAAATTGGTAACTCCGGACAAAATTTACTATTTTTTTTTAATATTTCTGAAAATAATGAGTCTAAAATTTTGTAAAACATTTTCAATACAGCCAATACATGATAGAAGATGATGAAAAGCTCCTAAAAATTATAATCGTCATATTTGAGCTTTTATATAAAGTTCAATATTGTCCGGAGTTAACCGCAAAATGGGGTAACTCCGGACACCTATATAAATTCATAGAAAAACGATGTTATTATTTGAGTGGTTAACTCCGGACATTATTTCACGTTTTTAAAAAAGTACATTGATGATTTGAACAAAGTTTTACACATTTTAATAACAAAATTTGTTTTATAACCTTCTTATAAGTATAAAAAAAATGACTAAAATAAAATATGTTTATTAATCCCAAACCTTGGTAAAATATTAGGAATTAATTAAATATCCAAAAACACAATAAAATATTAAAATAAAATAAAGTACCTATGCCAAACTGTGGTTAACATGTTTAAAATTCAAAAATTTAATAAATAATAAAATGTTACCAACATATTATTATTATCATGTCAATCAATTAAAAGTATTTGAATCTATAGGAAAAGTGAATCGTCCACGTTTCAATGATTTTATTGGAACAATTTTTTGAACAACCTGAGACATTGTAATATTACTTTTGTCTGGAACTTGTGGGAAAATAAAAGTGGCTGACCCGTCAAGACAATTTTTTTTTCTAAGAAAGTTGACTTGAAGTAATGGAGTATTTACTTTCAAAATCTGGCCAATGTACAAAATATTTCTTTTTGTTACTTGGTATTTAACTATTATAAAATCGCCGTAATTTAATTTTGTTTTTGTACTATTAATAGTTTCATTTTCGTTAATTTTTTCAAAATGTATTTCTTTGTCTTTAGTTGCTAAATTGTCTTCCGAATAATCTTCATCATCTCGTATAAGCCGCGGTTTTTTGTTTTTGTGATTATAATTTGATTGCGTTCCACTTGTTGAAGGTAAATGTATATCTTCTATGATTTCGTCACCATCCATTAATTTGTCATCGGGTTGATCAATATCAAAGTCTTCTAACCTTATACTTTTTCCTGCCTCAATATTAATTTTTTTTCCCCTGGGTTTTTTAGTTGTGTCTTTTTGTGTTCTGTAGTCGGATAAAATGTCAACGAAAGCTTGAGTCCACGAAGCGTTTGTACCAATACTAGTCGTTGATTCATCTTCATTTGTTAGACTTGGGATTTTTTTTAAAACAATTTGGTCGTTGTATGGGTAAATTCCGGTTGCTCTAAAGCCAGACTTAATATTGTCCGACATATTTGTAACATTTTCAACTGTCTTTTTAAGAAGCTTGGGAAATTCAGCCTTAGGTATTGTGCCAAAATGCTTATCTTTCCAAGTATCTAAAACTTTTCTCCATTCTCTTTTAATAGGCCTAAAAATGGCCACATCGAGAGGTTGGCATAAATGTGTAGCATTCGGCGGCAATAATACAAAACGAACATTATTCGCATCGCATAGCTTGATAACTTCAAGTGATAAATGGCTGGATAAGTTGTCACCAATTATCACCTTGGGCCCATCTAAATGTCTAATTGCTGGTAAATAACAGGAAATAAACCAATCCTCGAAAATCGGCATGTCAAACCATCCACTATCGTTCCTGTTATACCCAGCCCCTTCTAAACCACCATCAACCCATGTGGGATAAAGATGTTTTGCCTTAATCACAGTATATGGAGGTAATATTTTTCCATCAGCGGACACACAAAACATCACAGAAACACTTGTTTTAGAGGTGTCCCTCACTACCTCCGGGTGTTTTGTACCTTTTCTTACAACAACTAGTTTTTTTCCAGGATCGTCTACAAAGTTAGTTTCGTCATAATTAAAAATATTGGTTGGTGGGACATCCTTAAGAATATCATTTATATTATTAAAATATAATTGTAAAGTTGTTTTCGTTACACCTGCACGAACCCTTTTAATATTCTCACCAAAACGTAATGTTAAATGTTGATGTCTTTGGAGAAATGAATTAATCCAATCCTTACCTGGAATGTTATTTACAAAACAAGTGCGATGACTTTTCCCTAACCTATCTAAAAACGACTTTACAACTAGCTGAATATCTCTACACTTAAGAGGAAATCCCCATTCAGAACAAATTAATAGCCCTTGAACAAAATTTTCTTCCTGGTCAGTATTTAAAGCTGTGGGAGTACCTGGTTTTTTAATGATTTTTGATTTGTGTGCCTTCAAGTGGTCACTTATTGTACTTCTTGGTACCTGAAATTGTTCAACAGCTTGTCTTATCGACATATTTGTTTTCAAAATAGCATTTACAGCTTTGTCCAAATTGAAATATTGGTTAAATTAACATTAAAAAAAGTTTATTAAACATTAATAAACTAAGTTTTTAAAATATAGATAGGTTTTGTAAGAAGTAATAATAGTTAAAGAAGAAAATGTGTTTATTATATGCATATTAAATTTACTATATATGTACATTCAGTTAAAAATAATTATAACATAATACATTTATATCTTATACTTACATAAAATGACGAAAATTAACATAAAGATTTTGCAAAAAAATATTGTTTGGTGTTCTATAATTTCAAAAAGTTAAAGAAATACTGATATATATGGTGTTCCTGAAACGGTTTAAGTAATTTATATTAGCTAACTCGCTGGGGTGGTTAAATGAAGATTTTTTTTTTTTTTATAACCATTCGATAATATGGGTTTATTTGAATACTTTTTGATGGAGTGTTATTTAAATTTACAGCACATTTTTTAATTATTTTACTATTTTTATATACCTAACTGTTATTATAGATAAATAATAACTACACATTTAAAAAAAAAAATACTAAACCTTATATTAACAATAAAATATGTTATTAATTTATTAATTTCTTACATTTAAATTATAATGATCTATATATTATCATACAAACAAGAATCTTGTAATTTAGATAAAAATATCAGATTTTTATTACCTAATTTAAAATATTTTTTAGTATTCAATATACTTAATGTGCATTGAAGTTGTTAGTACTGTAGCATAAGTTCACTAAATAAACATTTATACACTATTTAACGTTAATATGCAAATATTTATATACTGTTTTTTTTTTTTTTTTTTAGTAGAAGGAACTAACAATATAATGGATAATATGTGGAATTTACACCCAAGAGATCCAAACATGGCAAGTTACGTTAATTTAATGTCCGATGTTCTCCAAATTACCGAAAAAGAGTTTGACTCGAATGGTTTTTTTGCTGAAAAAGCTAATGATCCAAGTGCTATATCAAAAATTCTAGATGGTCCACCACATTTAAAATATGCTAATTTTTACCGAGGTCTATTATTCGTACGAAAGAATAATATACCAGCCCTAAATGAGTTCAAGAGAATGCTTCAAATTGTATTTAATGATACAATATTATATCGTACTTCCCTTGAGGACACAAGGAAAATCTTTGTATTGATTGAAACAATACCTGAACTACACATGATTCATGAGTAAGTTGAACCTTTTTTTCTTTTCTTTTTTGAATGATGTCATTTTCATTTATATAAATATAATAATATTAATATAACATTATATCTTGTTAAGGTCTTTGGATCAACAGATTCAACAGATTTAACAACTGCGGCGTGAGGAGGAGGAAGAGAATGCAACATTGATCGCAGAATGTGCCCCACATACACCTGAAGTGAAAGAGATACATAAAGAATTTTTAAATCCTCTTAATGATATTGATTGTAAGAATAAATCAACTTTTTTCTTATTCTTAATATATATTTTTAATGATTGTAATTACAGGTGAATCTTATGCTAATGAACATCTTGAAGAAGTAAAAATCGCACACAGAAATTCTATTTTGGAAAACCCGACAATCGTTACTCAAGACATTGACGGAATATTTGCCAAATGGCTCACAACCTTCAATTTCGGTGAATATCAATGGTTTTTTAATGGTCTCAGCTACCTTGAAATAATGCTTATTGAAGAGAAAAACATTGAAAATGCTATAGCTAAGGTAAACAAGATGTGTAATACTACTCATGTTATTCCAAGACTTATTCAAAAGGAAATTTGTATCATGACTAAAGCTTTGAAAAATCGATCAGTCAAGATCAAAAACATAATACCGGTAACTTTGGACTATAATTATTTCACATTTTATGCTTATAACTTATAACAATTAACTATTAATATCGATTATTATTTAATTTCAGGTTTTAAATGAGGAAGCAAAAATACCACAATTGTTGAATATTATATTATATATGCGAGATATACTTCAATATCCTATTCCAAACAGAAATTGTGTGGCTGGCGAAGTTTTACAAGAAGACATAATCACTTTAATGCAACTTTTTTTAACTGAAATTGTCAGACACTTGTTTTCAGTTAAATTCCTCAATGCTGAAAGTGCCCTTGGAACCATAATACACAAGTACACGGAATGCATATTTCTCATTAAGGGAAATCAAATGTTTATGGAAAGACATATCGGTTTAGTTAAATTTTGGTATAGTATATTGGTAGATATAGTCTCTAGTATGGACAATAAAGACTTTGATTAAAAATAGATTTTCTCTCATTATAATTTAGTTATAACATTTCTTATTCTTAAATTTACGGTATCAGTTTGGCACAATTAAGTATGTATGCATCTGAATAAAAAATATATTTATAGTTAAAATAATCAAAAATGAAAAAATTTTAATTCCATAAATACCTAAGATTTTTTTTTTCGGAATTCAATGGATAATGATTGATAAAATATGATGAGACTGATAATATTTTCTGATTATAGTAAGCTTGTTTCTATTTTATGTATTTTACTATCAATTAAGTTCTGTATATTTTTCTTATAATTAAATGCTTTTTTATGGTGAAATTGAGTAAAAAAAATAAATTTAAAGTACTTATTACAAATACACATATATTTTGTATTTTTAATTGTATATTATTCCTAGTTCAGTAATATGAAAATTATATTATGGTAAATAGTCCGGAAGACCACTAGATGTTAATAATGCTGATGTATCTCCAACAGAAAGTGTTGTCAGTATAATACCAGATTCCTCTATAATCAGATTTTTAAACGGATAACACTGATAATTTAGATAAAGTGTATAGATTAATAAAATGAGATTTGATGACTATAATATCAGCTCTAAGTAAAAACAATTTGAATGAATTGGATCAATCTGTGAATTTTTTTCTCAGATTATACCAATGAATCATATAAATTATAACCAATTAACCATTAAAATAATAAAACTGATATAGGTTAACTTAGTGGCGTCATTTAGAATTGGCAATGTGGGCATTTGCCCCTGTCTGATTTTAAAAGTAGTCCGATGGGCTAGTGCTCGAATGTTGTCGTTTAATCATTGTATTTCATTAGCACCAAAACATGAACTAACTGTAACTATGTAACTATGAAAATCTAACTATAACTATGAAATTATTATTGTCACAATGATACATTTTTAATTTATTTTAATTTAAAAAGTTCCCCTTTAGTTACATTCATTGACCATTATAAAAATTTTTTAAATTATTAATTATGAAAAACATCAAAGTGAATTTCCATCTGCAAAAAATTTAATATGTCATGCAAAGATTGAGATGATGGAATTCATAACCTTTGTTCTATTTCCAAAATTTTAAAATAACTTCCAAATGCTTCTTAAGAAACTCTTAAAATTATAAATATTCTTATGACTTTGTTACTACTACTTCAAATGAACGATATTTTTCTTTTTTTAAATTAGTTAAACCCATCTACAGCTAACAATGAGAAATTAACGGCTGAGTGATTTACTGATCTTTGTGATGGAGTTATATAAATAATACCAAGTAAAATATTTTAAATTTTCTTTGATCTATATTTCACATGTACAAATACAAACATTAATTTACAATTACATTATAAACAATGAGTGTTATAAGTTTGTTGCTAGCTAAAACATTTAACTTCTTAACTCAAAGGTACTATTACAACTAATTATTTTAACAAATTATCTATACCGTAAAACGGGGTAACTCCGGACAGACGGGGTAAATTCAGCCAAAACAATTTTTAATTATATGGGATCATTTTGATAAGCGCTTTGATAAATTGGTAACACTATTATCAAATATATCGGTGTGTATCTCGAACAAATGATTTGCATCGGTCGGCATATTCGACCTCCATAACATGCGTGTTATATGGAGGTAAATGGTTGATAATCAAAAATGCTATTTGTAAAATTCAAAACTGATAATAGTCACAGTACATTGTGTGTTGATGTGATCGGAGTGTGGTTTTTATCATTATCTTTATATTTTTGCATACTACAAATGAGTTCAATTACAATTTAGTTTATATAAAAACCTAAGTTGTACTTTTAGTAAGTTCCGAAAATTGGCATTTGGTGTGTAACTCCGGACACAATTTATTTAGTGCGTAATAATGCCGAGAGCATACGTGCGAAAAGTTGGCGGCAGGCCTTACCAAAACTATGATGCTGTTATCTCATATTTTATCAATCATTATCCATTGAATTCCGAAAAAAAAAATCTTAGGTATTTATGGAATTAAAATTTTTTCATTTTTGATTATTTTAACTATAAATATATTTTTTATTCAGATGCATACATACTTAATTGTGCCAAACTGATACCGTAAATTTAAGAATAAGAAATGTTATAACTAAATTATAATGAGAGAAAATCTATTTTTAATCAAAGTCTTTATTGTCCATACTAGAGACTATATCTACCAATATACTATACCAAAATTTAACTAAACCGATATGTCTTTCCATAAACATTTGATTTCCCTTAATGAGAAATATGCATTCCGTGTACTTGTGTATTATGGTTCCAAGGGCACTTTCAGCATTGAGGAATTTAACTGAAAACAAGTGTCTGACAATTTCAGTTAAAAAAAGTTGCATTAAAGTGATTATGTCTTCTTGTAAAACTTCGCCAGCCACACAATTTCTGTTTGGAATAGGATATTGAAGTATATCTCGCATATATAATATAATATTCAACAATTGTGGTATTTTTGCTTCCTCATTTAAAACCTGAAATTAAATAATAATCGATATTAATAGTTAATTGTTATAAGTTATAAGCATAAAATGTGAAATAATTATAGTCCAAAGTTACCGGTATTATGTTTTTGATCTTGACTGATCGATTTTTCAAAGCTTTAGTCATGATACAAATTTCCTTTTGAATAAGTCTTGGAATAACATGAGTAGTATTACACATCTTGTTTACCTTAGCTATAGCATTTTCAATGTTTTTCTCTTCAATAAGCATTATTTCAAGGTAGCTGAGACCATTAAAAAACCATTGATATTCACCGAAATTGAAGGTTGTGAGCCATTTGGCAAATATTCCGTCAATGTCTTGAGTAACGATTGTCGGGTTTTCCAAAATAGAATTTCTGTGTGCGATTTTTACTTCTTCAAGATGTTCATTAGCATAAGATTCACCTGTAATTACAATCATTAAAAATATATATTAAGAATAAGAAAAAAGTTGATTTATTCTTACAATCAATATCATTAAGAGGATTTAAAAATTCTTTATGTATCTCTTTCACTTCAGGTGTATGTGGGGCACATTCTGCGATCAATGTTGCATTCTCTTCCTCCTCCTCACGCCGCAGTTGTTAAATCTGTTGAATCTGTTGATCCAAAGACCTTAACAAGATATAATGTTATATTAATATTATTATATTTATATAAATGAAAATGACATCATTCAAAAAAGAAAAGAAAAAAAGGTTCAACTTACTCATGAATCATGTGTAGTTCAGGTATTGTTTCAATCAATACAAAGATTTTCCTTGTGTCCTCAAGGGAAGTACGATATAATATTGTATCATTAAATACAATTTGAAGCATTCTCTTGAACTCATTTAGGGCTGGTATATTATTCTTTCGTACGAATAATAGACCTCGGTAAAAATTAGCATATTTTAAATGTGGTGGACCATCTAGAATTTTTGATATAGCACTTGGATCATTAGCTTTTTCAGCAAAAAAACCATTCGAGTCAAACTCTTTTTCGGTAATTTGGAGAACATCGGACATTAAATTAACGTAACTTGCCATGTTTGGATCTCTTGGGTGTAAATTCCACATATTATCCATTATATTGTTAGTTCCTTCTACTAAAAAAAAAAAAAAAAAACAGTATATAAATATTTGCATATTAACGTTAAATAGTGTATAAATGTTTATTTAGTGAACTTATGCTACAGTACTAACAACTTCAATGCACATTAAGTATATTGAATACTAAAAAATATTTTAAATTAGGTAATAAAAATCTGATATTTTTATCTAAATTACAAGATTCTTGTTTGTATGATAATATATAGATCATTATAATTTAAATGTAAGAAATTAATAAATTAATAACATATTTTATTGTTAATATAAGGTTTAGTATTTTTTTTTTTAAATGTGTAGTTATTATTTATCTATAATAACAGTTAGGTATATAAAAATAGTAAAATAATTAAAAAATGTGCTGTAAATTTAAATAACACTCCATCAAAAAGTATTCAAATAAACCCATATTATCGAATGGTTATAAAAAAAAAAAAAATCTTCATTTAACCACCCCAGCGAGTTAGCTAATATAAATTACTTAAACCGTTTCAGGAACACCATATATATCAGTATTTCTTTAACTTTTTGAAATTATAGAACACCAAACAATATTTTTTTGCAAAATCTCTATGAATTAGAATTCCTCTATTTTCCTGTATGAAAATCATAAGGCACAGTCAACAATTGTATTGAAACTGAACAGTCATTTTCTGTAATAATTACATGGACATTTGATACATCCTAATTTTTCGTTGCTGATGGTAGTTTTTCTGGTACTGGATTGTTATCGCCCCGCCATTCATATAATAAAATACATCAATACACAAAAATGTTAAAAAATGTTAATGGTTTTGTATTATATATTTGTCATTTCTATAACATTTTCAAACTGAAGAAATTGAATTCCAGTATTCATATCAGGCACTTATGTTCACAAATCCTTAAAATTAATTTTGAAAAACAAACAACAAACAAATGCATACTGCGATGTTTGATCGAAATATCAGTTTATTATATTATTGATTATTAGATACCTTATAGTGATGGTACATATTTTCCGTCAAATTATTTTAAAGTATCGGTAATCATTATTATCGAATTATTAGATTAATAGACGACGGGGCGATAACAAATCTGGATGGCAGGGCTATAACAAACCAGTACCGTTTTTCGACCTTTCTTATATTGTATAAGTATAAAACATTATTGACTTTGTATTATTATTATACACTACATAGGTACTGTCATTGACTATTATGTAAATTTTAGGTATACTATTTTATAAATGTGCAAGCCTAACATGACTCATCTCTGATCTAAAGCAAATTTGTTTCAAATTAATTTTATTGAATATTTTTATAAAAAAAACACTTGAGTTTCTTGGAACACAGTTTACGAAACACTGATCTAGATTGTATCACAAATACAAACATATAATTTCATAAATGCGGTCTTCCTAAGTAAGACACAATCTGTATGTTGCATATCAAATGAATATTTGTATTGTCTCAGACGCTGTATGGTTAGATGATGATGGACAATTAACAATGTGCATTGTGCCCAAAACCCAATATAATATTGTGATATTTACTATTTATGATATTGTGTATTCCACAGCCATGCAATTAAATACTAAATGAATAGTCACTTTAAACTACAACAAGCTAATAATGTGTTAACATAAAACTATTTATCACATAGGAACCAATAGCAAACGCATCATGAATAATAAATGACTATTTTGGAAGGAAAGGTTCATCCACGAACCTGTTGCTGTTACCACCGTTTGAATTGCAATGCAGTGTTTAGTTGACCATTGAAATCTGAAGCGGATTGATAATGATTCGGGCCATCAAGATGAATTATTAAAATAAGGTGAGAAAAAAAACATTTACAAACGATTTACGAGTCAAGGCTATTTGATTTACGAGTAGGCTTTAAACGACCATGTTGACAATTACAACCAGACAAGTGGTGTACTATTACACCACGAACAAAATGAAACGGAAAAATAGTAAAAGATTATATTGCAAAGTAACTGGAAGTACTCACAGTATCCGGTGGTAATATTACGTGTGGACGCAGTACGGGGCAGCGACGAGCGGGAGGAGAGGTGGCGACGGCAGCAGACCCGTAGGAAGAAACAAGTTACAACGGCAACGGTGAAACTAAAAATGTCGGCGCACAAAACTCGTCGGACAGAGCTAAACGTACCGCTACGGGCCGTGCTGGTCCTCCGGCAACCACGGTAAGTGTACACAATGTATCAGTGTGGCCATTTCTTAAAATCGATCTCGGCCAATCGGAGACGACCGACTGCACGTGGCGACAAAAACCGTCGTGTCAACACTGTCCCCGTCTTACTGCCCGCGTTCATTATACCTAAAAACACATAAGCCCCCGAATCGTCGTGAAAATATTTTCGGTCTCGAGTCGGATTGTTCGAACGACGTGTCGCTGAACCAACGCGTACCACGGCGTACACGGCGCACAACGAATCGCATTACTTCAACTAGGCGGCTATGAACAGTGTTATTTTTTCAACGCTTAATTTTTCAACATGACAGAACTTCACAAATTAATCTCATTATTTTTCGCTGTACAAGCGCGGTTACAATGAAGAATTCTGAAAATTTGAATAATTACCACGTTCTCACACGGTACTACAAAAAATCGATTGTATTACGTCATTCGTACATAAGAGCGTTAGACATTCTTATCGAATCCCAAATTTAAATTTATTATATTTTATATTCTTATTGTTTTAAAGTCATTATAATGAAATTAATAACGTTATTCTTTTTATGGAATAAAACGTCCATTAGAAAAATGATTATAATCTTTTTAAAAGTATAGCCTCACGATACAAACTATAGTTTAAAACCTCAGCATGTAAGCTCAGGTCTAAGAGAAAAACATTAGTGTGACTTCATATTTTTCTTAGTGGCGTTTAGAAACTAAATGCCGATGAAACATCAAAATATCATGAAAAATTGTACTTTATGTTGAAATTAAAATGATTATAAATGAAGAAATATAAAATTCATTAGAAAAACCACGAAGAAATATGAATACTATAAAAATATAGTATACTACGATACATAAAACAATTAATAAAAAAGAATCGTTTATCAACCTACTAATCGATACATTTGGTATGAATATGAAACGGGTGAATTATTAAATTATCGTAATTGAAAAAAAATTCTAAACGGAGATCTCAAAATTACAAAGTAAAAGAATTAGTTATGATAAATATTTTAAAAATATATGAAAATGTGAGTATTTTAATATTAAATTAACAGATTACGACTGCTATCGTTTTGTCAAAATTAAGAGTTGTCGTGAGAAAAATGTTCAAAATTAAGTTCTTATTAGTAAATTGTCGATATGTAACAGAATTTATTTTTAAGATAATTGTATGTATTTTAAGAACTTTTAGTAATGTTACTATGGATAAATTATATTATTATATTATTAGTATTCATAATATGTTGTTATAAAATAATCTTATAATAAAATCTTAATATTTAATGTGTGGAATAATACATTTTATTTAAATACTATTCAAAATACTGGGGTCGGAGAGATACTACAAGTTGCGTTCCAATATACCTTTTTGTTGTAAATTGCATTCTAGATATTTTGTGTGTATATTTATAAATTTCGTTTATTCATTCTTCGCTTCAATCTAAATCTAACATTCACCTCGAGTCTAAATTTAAATATTTTTATTCCACACAGTTATTTATCATTAAATCAATCAATATATTATTATAAATTTATGAAAGTAAAAAAAAAAAGAACCGGATGGGACTCGCTCTGCTGTACACTTGGGGGTGAAGTGCGACTCTTCATAGGATAGGTCATTATAATGGATTTGTTAAATTTGAATTCAATGATAGGTATCATTGTATACGAAAAACGATTCTAAACGGAGATGATATGTTTGTCTAGAATATAAAGAATTCTATTCAATATAAAGTCAATATAAAGATTTGGTGAAAATTTCAAGTTGTTGCGGTTTTTCATTTTTAAGTTAGAGCATTTTAAAAAAAACCGATTCATTTGTCAGTCTAGAATATTATACATTATATTATATTTTACATGTAATTTTATGTCAATATTCGCTGTTCAAACGCTTATAAAAAAAAATTGTGCTCATGGATTTTAATTATTTTTTAATGACATTAAGAACTACTTCTGTGAAAATCTTCTATTAAATTTTCAAGTATTTTGTACGAGCCAAATTTTTTTTATCACCGATTATAAAAATAAAATGTAAAAAAATCGAATATTTTAAATGCCTATAAGTGGCTTAAAAATCAATATTATATTTTGAAAAAAATATGACATAAAGGAAATACCAATCTTAACAGCCGGTAGAAATTTCAAAAATCTGCGACTTATACTTTTTGAATTATAACAAATATTTAAAATCGTTTGAGAATAAATCGCTATTTTATGCAATTTCGTATATATTTAAATTTCAAACAGTCATAAAACTTTTTCCTCTAAGTCTGGTAGAAATTTTTTTAAAGAATTTTGAAAAATATCTTATAGATAACCTAGTGTGAAAATTTTGAACCTTAAGTATGAACAGAAAAAATTTTATGAATTTTTATCTACAAAATAACTTGCAAATTTTCGCAATTTTTACATATTTCGTATAAATTGGAACTTTGAGCACTTATAAAAAAAATTGTGACTTACGATTTTAGATTTTTTTTTATCAGTTAAGGAACAACTTATAAGAAACTTTGTATTAAATTTTCAAGATTTTCTGGCCGGCTAAAAAAATTTTATCGTTATTTTAAAAAAAAAAAATTGAAAATTTCAATTGTCTATAAATAGCTCAATAAATGTCAAAATACTTTTAATATTTTAACGGTGGATAGAGAACGCTAATCTTAACATTTGGTGAAAATTTCAAGTATTTACATAGATTAGTTTTTGAGTTATAGCAAAATGAAAAATTTGAGTATGTCGAAAACTGGTTTTGCGTAAAAACTCCCGTTTTTCCCTCATTTTTTTCCCGTTTTTCCCATCGCATTTAAAAAATATTGAAAATTTTTTACTTTTGACCCCCAAAGTACAAACTAGATTCACTTTCCTTTCAGAAAAGTTGCTACATAAGGTAATCGAAGCATTTTTACTGCCAAAAAAGGTGTCGTCAGACACAAAAAAAAAAAAATAAAAATAAAAAAAAAATGAAAAATAAAAAACACACATCATTGTAAAACCAATAGATTCCATCACTCCGTTCAGAATCTAAAAAATGTAGTATTAATTGATATGATTTACTTTTACCTACATAATATACATGGACAATTTTTTTTTAAACTATTAAATATTATTTAAACATATCTGAAATACAGGTAACATAGGAGCAACTAGAGAGGACTAAGGGACTTAACCTCTTAAATATTTATTATCTCAATATCTGAACGAAATAATAATTATCAGTGGAATAAAACAAATTTTAAATACGCTAGTCATTGTGTGACCCAAAATGCAATTAAATTAAAAACTATAGTTTGCTTTCAAATAACACATGTTAAATAATGGAAAAATATAAGATATAATACTCAAATTGTACGTAATATGTTCTTAAACGTAGTACAATTAGATCTCGCATAATCTGAATTTAAAATATCACACAAAAATATTTCTTATTAATAAAGAGTCCAATGATATGAATAATAATATTAAAATTAATATTTGCATAATAGTATAATATAATTGCAAATTATTATTTTCATACTAAATCAATTCGTGAATAGCTCATTATAATAAAAAAAAGAAGAGTGTAAAACATCAACAAATCAAATACAAATCTGTATTAAATTTATAGGACGAGTAATAATAAAGGATTATTTTAAGCGTGCTCCATATTTATCACATTATCAAAATTTAAATTTTATAGCATTTCATTATTTATTATTTTTAATACAGCTATTTTTATACAAAAACACTTTTGATATTTAAAGAAAAGATACAATTTATATTTATAAATTTTACAATGTATAAATTATTTGATTAAATCACATTAAATAACTGAAGTGAGAAATCAAATTAAATGCTTAATATTAACAGTATATTAAAGACTTATTTTATAAATATGAAAAGTTTCTATAACCGGTCTAATAATAAGTAGTAGTCTACAATTAAGAGGTTTCTTTTATTAAATGTATATATGATTTACAATACCAGTTATCAAATAAGTAATGCTGAAATGGTTTCCACTGTTACGTGCCACCGGCTAGATTTCAACTTGTGCAGTCGATGATGAATTTTAATTTAATAAAATGTGAGACTTTAACTTTTACAATACGTTTATTTAAATAATTCAAAGTGTTATAACAATTCATAAAACAGAGTGACGTGAAGTTGCTTGCAGTTCCGTGACTAGAACTCATCTGATTTGTGGTTGATTCGGACCCTCTTTTATATGGCTCGATTGACGTCATTGGAAAGCTGCACCCGGTTGTTTGGTGATTTCCAGGAATCGGTGTGTGACCTTACACGATGCTGGCTTTGTAGAAATGCCGCACCTGGTTATCTGGTTTAATTCCTTTTTATGATACTGTGGACTCGTTGCCCTTGCTAATTTGATAATTTCCAGGAATCGGTATATGACTTTATATGATGATACCTTATTCGTGGAAATTCTGCACACGGTTTATTGCTGAATCTACTTTTATAGTTCTAATATACTTTATTAGTTTACAATACTTATTTTTAGGTGTGACAGGCACATAATTATGATTAATATAAAGTTTATATCATTATTCTCAGTATTCTAAATATACATGTGGTTATAATATGTTATATGATGTATGGAGGCCCATAACACCTCCCCACTAAAAGAAAGGTTTCGGTCTGCAAGACAGAAATCTTTTACAAAATATTCTTTAGATAAAACTTTCTTACATTTTTTTTTTATACAATATGTTTACATTAATACATATTACTTTAACAATTATTGCTTTAACACTCTGAATATATATAATTAGATTAATATTACATTTTTTTTTTTTTTTTTTTATAATGACATTTTTATATCTTTGGTTAGTAATTACAATTTTTTTTTTTTTTTTTATGTTGCATACTTGCATAATTTTACAATAAAATAGTCTTAAATTCTAATATTAGTGTTTATTTCCCCTTTACCATTTTACAATATAATATAATATTATTATCATTGAATTATTCTTTTGATTACAGTCTACTAAAAATGTGATTAATTGAGACTAACTATTAAATATTCTATAGTTTATAATCGTGAAATCAAATTGTCATTCCCAGGACCCTCTACATTTATATGTATTACTCCCATGTAATGGTGTTCAATATGATTTACTCAATTGTAACGTTAAAATATTTTTTAATTAATAATGTTTAATTATCTCATCATGTGACTATGAGTTAAATGTGGATTTATCTCCTCTTTTACTTCTAATTCCTTGTGACTTTCTGTTTCGACTATCTTTTCCATATGTCCCATTGCCAAATACTCATCCATGAACTCTATATAAGCCTCTCTTAATTTATCGTCCCGCAACAGTTTTCGTTCCACACTTAAGAATCTACATCTCGCCATTGTTAACGTGTCCCCTAATTCCGTTGCACCTGCTTTGAATGGTAAGCGTAGTACAAAACGTCCTTCAGTGCTGCGCTTAGCGGTGGCTTGAAAATGTTCCAACGCTTGTTGCTCTTCGAGACACTTCTGATTATTCTTGGACAATCTGCCATAGTCAGCTTCTTCCAAAATTCCTTGCTTTCTCCAATTATCTTCTAATACCTCACCGATACTAAGCAAACATGTATAATGGATGCTTCCCGTAACAATCCAACCCAATTTACTTTCTTGTAAACACAATGTTCCTGACGACAATGGCATACGCTTGGATTCCATTAGTTCAAAGAAAATGCCACAGCCAATCAATAAATCTATTGGTCCTGATTCGCAGAACGAAGGATCAGCCAGTAATGAAGAGTATTCTTTTGGTATTTTCCATCCTTCCTTGGGTGATTTAACTGAAGCTAGCTCCTCGACAATAACTGGCAGTATAAAACAATCTATGTGAGCACTAAAGTTTTTGACGCAAGATTTCATGTGAATATCTATGCTGCTGGTGGATTGAGTTTTACTGGAACCGATACCACTTATCGGCAGCGTCATCCTCTTCGATGGTAGTTGAAGTCGCTTTGCAAATTTTATTGAAATGAAGTTCACCTGCGAGCCACTATCCATAACAGCTCTACACTTACGATATACACCAAGGTTATCTCTGACTGATACTATTGCAGTGGCCAAAAATATATGAGTAACTTTCTTGGTTTTCGGAACTGATATCAAACTCTTAGCTCTAGACGGATGTGTCATTGGTGAAGTAGTTAAGAGTACTGAACTTGAAGCCTCGCCTTGTAACTGGTGTTCCTCCTGATTTTTTTCAAAATGCAATATTGTATTATGTTTCCGATTACATTTCTTACATGAATAATTTGATTTACAATTATCAGCTGTGTGGAATGGCGCCAGGCAATTAAAGCATAACCGATTGTCCCTAACTACATCCAACCGCTCAGATAATGTATATTCTTTGAATTTTCCACAGTCGTATATCCTGTGAATCGCCTTGCAGCAGGGGCATGGTCGAGAGAGCTTGCTTCCCGCTGCTATTAAAGCTTTCTTTGGAGTAGCTGATACCACATGACCTCTTGAATTTGATACTTTTTGGATTGCGTTAGTAGACTGTAAGTATGACTTAGATGTTTCCAAAGCTACGCAACGACTTGCCAGGAAGGCTTCAAGCTCAGAATATTTTGGTAGCTCGGAATTCCTTTGATGCAGTTGCCAACCGTGAGCCGTACACTTGTCCAAGCGACTAACAACAATGGTAACAAGCCACGCGTCCCAATGTTCGACTGGTTGACCAATCGCCTTGAGTGCAGCAACATGGGTGCATATAGTCGAATGTAGCTGTTGTAACGTTTTGAATTCAGCCTCTTCCACCCGCGGACAATCCAAAATCGAACGAATATGGGATTGTATCACCAGACTACGGTTATCGTACCGATGTATCAGCTGCTCGATGATAACTTCATAATTTCCGTCGCTCACAGGTATAGATCTCACCAAATCTAAGGCTGCCCCTTCAAGACATGACCTTAAATAAAAGAATTTTTGAGCTGGTGAATAACTTTCTTCCTTATGGACCATGGCCTTAAATATATCAAAGAAGGAGGACCACTCCTGAATGTTTCCGTTGAATTTAGGAAGTGGTATTGGCGCTAATTGTGTTCGTTGAATATTATGTGCAGATGTAAAGGACGAGTGAGCTAATCCAGTAGCGGTATGGGATTTTTCTTGGTTAATCAACTCATGAATTTGAGATCTTATAGAAAAGTAGTCATTCTCGAACTTGTCCCTCTCTCCTTCAGCTTCATCAGTGTCATCTGACACAAGCAATTCTATTTGGGATTGTATGTCATCAAACTTTCTATTAATAAGAGGTAATTCTTCCTGACGAAATTCTAATAAAGACAACGCTTGTTCTCTGGGGTCAAATTTAACTACAAAGGAGCGGAGTCGAGTTAATGCTGCCTTGATAACAGCTCGTTTCTTTTTCAAGCCAATAAGCGTTTTTAATTCCATTTCATCCGTCATAATGAAAATAATAATATGAAGAAAAAAAAAGATATGAACCAAAAAAAAAATAAATATTTTATATTGACTAGCCCAAAACTATGTACTTATAATTAAATGCGACACTAGCAGCAATTGTATGTGAATATACAACAGGCAATAATGACAATAATAAAAATAATACTGATGACTCGTTCGAATATAATCTCTTATGACTTGATTATATAATTCACAACAATAGACAAAAAATATTTTTTTATAAAATGTTGATAACAAATATAATTCTGAGTTAATGACAATCACACTTACACTCAAAAAAAAAAAATTACAAAACCAGATAATAATAATTTAAATAAAATGAATTATTGACATCTCAAAAAGATCACGTCGAGGTCACCATTATGTTCGGGCCGGGAGCATAAAAAAATATTACGCGAGCCCGGATACCTGTAAAACAAAATTACGTACCACTAATACCTAGCTCTTACAATTATGGAGAAATAGTTGGGTGTGTAGTGGTGTTATAGCTCAGACAGCAGAGGTCGGGATCGCCGGGCAAATACTGTCGAGCTATGTAGTGCGTGTCGTGCAAAATGTGTATTTGTGTACGAGTGTGTATATGGGTAGGTGTGTTTACAACATAGAATTACAAAAAAAAAATGGTTACACGGTTGTTGGTAATAATTAGTTGCTGTATAATACACAAATTAAATAAACACAAATATATATATATATATATATAAAATCACAGCAACTCAATAATGGTAAGTAGGTATACAAAATACTAATAAATCAATGCCTTTATGGCTATAACAGTATACAATATATCGTGGCCCTTCTGGCCCAACAGAATATAATAATAATAATAAATAAAACAAAAACTCACAATTTGCCGGTGCACTGCTGGCCAGCCGCTACCTGCTCTCTATATAATAATATCAAATACACAGAGAAAAAAAAACAGCTTTGAAATTATAATAAAATTCACAACATATAGTGGCGATTCGCGCACACGTAAATGTGTAAATTATATAATTTATTTAATAATAATAAAATTTGTGGCGATTTGCGCACACAATAATAATAAATAAAGTGCAGCGATTTGCGCATGCATATAAATATAAATAAAAAAAATATAAAAATATAAATCAGTGGCGATTAGCGCACACTATAAAAAAAAAACAATAATAACAATTATAAAAATGCTGGCGATTCGCGCCTGTTAACACTAATATCAATGCAAGAAAGAACAATACTCAATGCTATGAGAGTATTAGGAGAAGAAGAACATAGACGAAACACAAATTACCGTAAAGATAACAGAAATAACGATGAAAGTAATCCAAACAACAATCAATATCAAAATAATCGAAGAAATAATAGATGGAACTATCGTGGAAATAATAATCAACCATCGAATAGTTGTGAAAATAATCAGCCAGTACAACATACACAACAAACACAACAGATAAATCAAATAATCACTGAAAACACGAATACCGAAGCAACCGTAACACATATGATAAACAACCTCCCGACGAATAATTCAAGTATAAGCCCATTTCAACAATGTGAAATAGAAGGAGAAAAAATGAAATTATTGATAGATACAGGAGCAACAGTAAGCGTACTCACCAAGGAAGTAATTGATTTGATAATAAAAAAAAACGATAAAACACCGATATTACCCGTAAATGGTATAAGAATCAGCAACGCAGTAGGAAAGAAAATATGCAACGTTACGAGGCAAATATATTGCGAATGCATAATAGGAAATATACAAATTTTTGCAAATCTCATTCAAATAGAAAACTTAAATGAAAAAGGAATAATAGGTGCGGATATACTCACACAATATAATACCAGAATCAACTTCCACAATCAAACAATACAATGGAAAATAGACGGAACCGAACATATCACTCCTTTTGCCGACAAACAACCGAAAACAGTGCCAGTTAACGAGCAAATAAAAAATATTGAAGAAGTTAGTGATTCAGGGGACAATAACGAGATTGAGAGAATAGAATTTACGCAACTGATGAAAAAATATGAACACATATTTTCAACAAGACCAGGAAGAATAAAAAACTATACATGTCAAAAGGCTAAGGCAACAAATCAACAAATGAGGGGACCACTAATATCACAAATACCCGATGCACCACGACGCATAGTATCATTAGACCTGATGGGACCTCTGCCTAGGGGACAGTTAGGCGTGAAGTATGTATTAGCATTATTAGATATATTTTCAAAACATGTCAAACTATACCCACTAAGGAAAGCAACCACAGAAATAATATTAAATAAAGTATTAAATGATTATCTACCAATGTATGGTCCGATAGAGAAAATATTAACGGACAATGGCACTCAGTTTCAAAATGATCGCTGGAAACAACAGTTAAAAAAAAGAAATGTCGAGACCTGTTACACTACTCCATATCATCCAGAAGGCAATCCTGTAGAACGCACCAACCGAGAGATTGGACGAATCTTACGGACATATTGTCATGCTAAACATAGTAGTTGGGCAAAATGGTTACCCACCATTGAGCATTGGATTAATAACACCACCCATACATCGACCGGATATACCCCGCAACAAATAATAAATGAAAAAAGTTACGCCTTACCCATCACTTTGTTGATAGCATTTCCCGACAGAATACAAAAAGAAGATAACAAGATAATAATCGAAATAGCCAAGCGAACCATGAAGAAAAAAGCTGCGCAACGAAATCAATAAAAAGACCAAGGAAAAAAATTTCCTCAATACGTTGAAAACCAATTAGTACTTATCCATGATCACCGGTTATCATCAGCTAAAGATAAGCAGATCCATAAGCTGTTTTTAATCTATAGGGGACCATATCGTATCATCCGAGTGAATAATAACAATACGGTCACCATAGCAGAAGACCAGAAAGGAAATACTACTCATAATATAAAAAATATTAAACCTTACCATACCCCCGAACCGCACGAACGTTCGGAAATAAATCAATAATAAAAAAAAAAAAAATAAAAAAAAAAAAAAAAATAATAAAAAAAAAAAAAATATATATATATATAGAAGAACCAACAAAAGCTGATGTCGTCTCATTCCTTTAAAATTTTAAATTTTCATACAGATCTTCATGTTAAATTTTATCTAAATTTACATTGTAATCAGTATATCCAAATTTAAAAAGAGGACTATGTAACGAGACAACACCGTATCATGTTTCTATGAATAGTAAACGTACACTTATTCGCCCTCGCGGCGTCAAAACGACAGCGTAGCTAATTATTATCTTCGTTCGTCGACAATAGAGCGCGCGATTATAAAAATGTATTAGTGACCCGCATGCAACGTCCGTGATTCCGACGAAACGAACACCAACTTCTATTATGACCGGAGAGAACCGGTACGCATAAAAGGGCATCAAAATTGTCCATTAATACACATTCCCCCCGTATCTGGTGTACTAGATATCAAGTGTACGAATACGATTGATAACAATAAAAATCTCGTATTATACGTAATTACTGATGTACCCGTACACCTGATATTTTCCCCGTACGACGAACATCGGTAGACTCAGCGTACCACCAGTCAGTCATCACAATCGAGGAACACAGGAGCCATTCACCATCAACGGAGTGAGCCGTCGCCGTCCGAGCTTGAACGTGCCACCTACTGATCCCGTGATAAGAGCCGTCCCGATTGCAAACCGCTGCTGTGTGTGCCAGATCTAATTGCCCGGTGCGTAACCAACTTTATCCTCATACCCCGTGTGTCAGATCGTCTAGCGAGTCACTCGACGCTGCCAGAGGCTACGTTAGTTACTTAGCGTAGCACACTTTGGCCAGCACGTTGACATAATTTGTTAAATCTCCTAGTGCGACACCTGACACCACGGCGTCGTGAGTATTCCCCTGTATGTTATGTATGTGATGACCGTTTGTAAACTCATTAAAGAGTATGATTTATAAATTGTAAACCAAATCTAATATTGTAACATAATTTGTATTTGTATTGTGTATCCAATTAATAATTGTATTATAAAAATATTAAAATAAAAGTTAACAAATTTACAAATAAAGTAAAAGGACTTTATGTTTTGTTACAATTTTTTTTAAATCAAATAATAACATTACCAGTTATTCAGAAATACTCAAAATTTCACAATATTTTTTTTTTGTATACCTGGTCACAATACTAATACTGAAAGAATATTTTCTCTGATGTCTTCTCAATGGACTAAAGAAAGAAACAGACTTTCTATAGAATCTGTTAAAGGGATAGTAACATTGCAATTTAATTTTAAATCATTTTCATGTTTGGATTTTCATAAATACGAGTATTTATTACAACCGGATAATAAAAAATTAGTTCTAAGTATAGGAAATTCAAATAAGTATCTCTAAACAGAAAAATTTGATATTGACAAAGTATAATTTATGCTATGATTTTCTTTATTATTATTATTATTATTTTTAAATATTATATTTAATGTATTTTCTTAAGTCTAAATATCAACTAATAAATGTGTACAATTAAATATAATTTATACCTAATGAATAATGATATATCAATAGGTACATTATAAGAAAAATAAAATATACTTATTAATTATTTTCATGATCTTGAAAAAATGTCCTCTTTTATTGTCAACCATAAATGGTAACCCTAGACTAGACCGATTACATTGAGCGACTTCAGTTGCAGCGTGTTAATTCGCCGGCGATCAGCGTGCAAAATCACTCAGTGTAATATAGGCTTTAGTCTACTAGGCTATGTGTCTACATTTAATTTATCAACTAAAATATTTACTTAACACGTTAACTGCAACGAGCCCGCCGGCGACCTACACTCAGAAAAAAATATACTATTTTTGAGGAAAAATGTCTATAGTTTTAATGAAAAACAGGCATGATTTGGAGCCTATTCATAAAAATGTGAATATTTATTTAATTGAAACATGATAATTGTTCTTAATTAATACTATGCCAAGTATAATGAAATGTATTACATTTTTACTTAAATTAATGATATTGCATCTACTATTAAAGTAAAACATCGTTAATCGTCCAATACTTCTTATTAAAAAAGAACACTTATTACACCTTTACTTAATTTAATCAATTTCAATATAACTAATACACGGATGTATATGTAATGGGGTCTCCATAGGCCACCACGATAAGACCTTCCGGTCTATGTGTCGCGCGCCGGCGATTGTGGGAAGACGACGGAGAGCCGATCGTCAGTCGGACAGTCTGAACGTAGATCTCGCATTAGTAAGTGTGGTTCTGACGGTTCGGCTCTAATCATCCCTGCTATGTTGAACTATTTTATAACAATTTATGTAATAATAGCTGTAATATTAATTATATTCGTTTAAATAAATCTAATAATTATAATACGAGTTGTTCTCATCATTCTTTTATATAATTATCATCTGTGCCGTTGCTCGCCGTTGTCGGGACGCAACAGGGAACATAATTTTGGTGCCGAAACCAGGGAAAATCTGTCATTTGGACGCAGAAACCGAAGTCGACGTCGGAGTTCAAATTTCAACATTTCCTGGAGTATTTCTGTCAATCACCTTCGAGGCATTGCAGAAATTCAACTTCGTGTTGAGAGCTGAGATCAATCAGTTCAAGGGGCGATACACAACTGGGGTCTTCCAACAACGACAGGGAGCAGTGGCGAAAGGAAGAAGACTATAATGAATCAGTGAGAAATTTTATGAAACATTTATTTTCAGTGGGTTTTTATATATTTATATAATTAATGACCAATAGAGATAGTTGGTTAGATTTATCCTTAGAGCAGGGTGACAGTGATAGTGTGGAAGATTTATCCAAAACCTGCATATACGAAATATTAATAGGGCACGAAAAAGAAAAAGCCAATAAAAAAATGACTGAATCTTCTGAAATTATTTCTAATGGGTCTGGGTCCTTTGTGCCCCAATCGTCATCTTTGCGATTAGTAGAGACGATAATAAGGGTAGTGCCAACATTTTCGGGTGACAATGTTGAAGATTAAGCATCCTCTGTACAATCTTGTGAGTTAATGGTAGGAGTATTACCTGCCGAACAAATGGGTACATTTATGCGAACAATATTAACTAGGTTGAGTGGGCAGGCTCGTGAGTTAGTTAGTTAAGAAGAAATAGACAACTGGGAAGATTTAAAAAAAAATTTAGATGCCTCTTATGTGAGACCAAAAAACCCAGCGTATTTACAGTGTCAATTATTTAATGCTAAACAAAGGTATAAGGAACCCATGGTCGATTATGGGAATCGGTTAAACCAATCAATGAGACAAGTGAATAGTTGTAGTACACTGGGAAAAACAAAAGATAAATCATTAACGATTAAAGACACTTTGAGAGAGCAAGTTTAAAATGTTTTTCTAGAAGGATTAGCTGATTTAGTTCAGAAAATAGTTAAAAGTCAGAAGTCAAAAGTCCAAAGTCCCTTGAGGAGGCTATAAAAATAGCTATAGAGGAAGAAAAGAACTTTCTGGCTAGATTAGAAAAGAAAAAAGATTCGTATGAGCATAGAGATGTAAGACATACAAATAGGGATAATTATAAAAATCGAACTAGCGCCAGTTTTAATAAAAATAATAATAACTATAATAATAAAAATGGTGTAAGGTGTCATGTGTGCTCTAGGATAGGACACTACGCCCGTGATTGTCGATTTAATAGAAACCACGTAAATAATAATAATCCAGTAAATATTAATTCGAATAATTCGAACGTGACTCGCACATTTGTTGTATGCGAGTTTTGCTCTAAAAATGGGCATACTGTAAATCAATGTTACAAAAAGAAAAATGTAGATAAAAGAAACGCTAAAAAAAATAATAACTCTGAGGAGGGAAACTCCAGCCAACCACGGGAATAAGTGTCCCTCTTGTGGTTGGAGATTTGCAGAAGACACACAATGTAATGCAAATAGTTATAGAAATGAAAAATAATCACGTTACATGTAGATCTACTAGTTGTAAAAATGAAACATTGGAATTTCTTTTATATACAGGCTGTAGTTTGAATATAATTCAGTTAAAATATTTAAGGAAAGAAGAAAAATTAATCAATGAAAAACAAGTATATTTAAAAGGTATTAGCCATGCTTTAGTAGAAACAATAGGGGTTGTAAAAATACCATTACACTTCGGGAACGTTCTAATAGAAAAGACTAAATTTCATATAGTAAAAGATGATGTCCCTTTGATTAAATCGGGTATTTTAGGTCATAAGTTTTTAAAGGAGCATGAGGCATTAATTAATATGGCTAATGACACAATTATAATAAATCACACTGGGGGAAATATAAAAATACCTCCCAGAGTAGAATATGTGATGGCCATAAAGACTAATGATTTAAATTTAAATACAGGCGATTCAATTTTAATAAGTAGCTCAGAAATAGTTGATCAAGTTTACGTGGGTAATGTGATAAATAAGATACAAAACAATGAAATACTTGTAAAGGTAATAAACTTATCGGATGAGGAAAAACAAGTGGGTCCCATAGAATTAAAAGAATTAAGTTATGAAAAATATGAGGAGTCATACGTGTGTAATATAAATAATCCAGAAGTAGAGGAAAAGGAGGTGCATCAAGAGGATCGATTTAAAAAATTAAAACGCGAATTACGTATTGAACAATTAAATAACGAAGAACAAAAAAGTATATATAATAATTGTTCAGAATATACGGATATATTCTATTTAGAGGGGGACCGATTATCAAGTACCTCGTCTATCACACACAAAATAAAAACTCCCATAGGCACCGATATATCAACGACAATATCGTCTACCTCATAGTCAGAGGGAAAAGATAAATAGGCAAATAATTAAAATGCATAATGAGGGAATAATAGAACCTAGTAGCAGTCCATGGAATTCACCTATGCTTTTGGTTCCAAAAAAACTAGATGCTACTGGTAAACTTAAATACAGATTAGTAGTGGATTATCGAAAATAAAATAACATAACAGTGGGGGATAAAATGCCTTTACCACAAATTCGAGACGTTTTGGACCGTTTAGGAAAGTCTAAATACTTTTCTGTATTAGACTTGCCCTCTGGATTTCATCAGATTCCATTAGAGGAAAGTTCAAAAGCTAAAAGTGCGTTTAGTAGTGATATAGGTCATTGGCAATATAGTAAATTACCAATGGGGTTAAAAAATAGTCCTCCAACTTTCCAACGTTTAATGAACAATGTGTTATGTAATCTTATCGGTCTACAATGTTTAGTCTATTTGGATGACATAATAATATTTTCTGTAGACATGCGTGAACACAGTAAGAGATTAAGAGAGGCATTTAATCGTTTAAGAGCACATAATTTAAAATTAAATCCGGCAAAATGTGAATTTTTATCCAAAGAAGTAATTTATTTAGGGCATAAAATAACCGAAAACGGAGTTCAACCGGACGAAAGAAAACTAGATAGTGTTAAAAATTTTCCTATACCAAAAAATGAGAGGGATATAAAATCATTACTAGGATTAACTGGTTATTACAGAAATTTCATACCTGATTATAGTAAAATTTCAAAACCGTTAACAAATTTATTAAAAAAAGATGTAAAATTCGAGTGGTCGACTAGGTGTAACGAAGCTTTCGATTCTTTAAAGACAATTTTGTGTAATGAACCGATTCTACAATTTCCAGACTTTACTAAACCCTTCACTATTACTTGTGATGCAAGTAATTATGCGGTGGGGTCTGTATTAAGTCAAGGGGAAGGAAAACAGGAGTTACCCATAGCATACTCATGAAGTACACTTAATAAAGCCGAAATAAATTATTCAACTACAGAAAAAGAATTGGTGGCAATTCTGTTCAGGGTAAAACAATATCGTCCGTATATTTATGGTCGTCATTTTTCTATAATAACAGATTCTATAATAACCGTTAACATGGTTATTTAGTGTGAAAGACCCAAGTAGTCGTTTAATGAGGTGGAGAATAAAATTAGATGAATATGAATTTGAAATAAAATACAAAAGTGGTAAAACTAATAACAATGCGGATGCATTGAGTAGGATAAAAGCGACATATTTGGTACAAATAAATAAAAATTATGATGAATTTTTAAATGATTTTAATTCAAAATTAATAATTAATACACGAGTGAAAGAGATAAACGGAAGTTTACTTGACGTTTCCAACGATTTCGATATAGTTATCGAATATCCGCAAGATGGTAAAATTAATGTGGAAACAAAAAATAACATTATAATGAAGTTCGACTAGCAAAAAAAGTTATCAGAAACTAAGTGCGTATTTGGGGAGATTGTACAAGTAGCATCCGGGCAACGAAACTTGATAAGTTTGGTTACTAAAAAACAGGAACAGGATGAGGTTTCATATACTGATATTTATAACTGTTTGATTAATTTACGAAATTATTGTGAAACAAATAAAATAACTAAAATCGCAATGTCCCAAGTGGGTGTTGAAATCAACACGCCCGGACGTGGTTTAAATTGGGAGCAAATAAGGGCTATGATAAGATATGTATTCAAAGGAACATCCGTTAATGTTTTAATTTATCTAGAAACAAAGTTAAGTGTTATATATGTAAGAGACGCGCTCTGGCGGACTGTGCCAAATAGACGCGATAATAATTATCACATATGTTATGTTACCATGTGTGAATCATGCGGTTGTTGTTAAACATCGTGGGTGACTCATTTAAAATGTCTTGCGTTTAATAAAGTTGTTATAGTTCATTATTATGTTTTGTTTGCTTATTATTTTATTTATATTATGATTAAGAAACATCACAGTGGCGACGAAGATTCGATTAAACACGCACGCGTAGTAAAATTGACACGGCGTCAATAACGTCCAGGATTAAAACAGATGAAAACCGGTGACATTGTGTCTATCTTTTATAATAATGGGAAAGAAGACAAATTCAAACGTGGCCAACGACCAAGGCGATTCATCGGAAACGGCTACTGTTAATGAAGTACACATGTATGGTACTATTGGTGTTCTTTCAGAATTTAAACCGGATGGCGATTGGACAGTATATCAAGAACGCATGGAACAGTATTTTCTTGCAAATATGATTCCCGAAGAACGCAAGGTACCACTTTTAATTACTTGCATGGGGGAAAAGGCATATATTATGTTAAAAGATTTATGCGATCCTCTATCACCAGCCCAGTGTACCTACGCTCAATTATGTACATTATTAACCAGACAATTTGCACCAAAAATTTCAATTTTTCGTAAACGCGAAGAATTTTATTCTGTACGCATAGATTCACACGATTCGGTAAATGATTGGTACATTAAAATTAAAAATGCTGCAGCGCAATGCAAGTTCGGGAAAAATTTAAATTTTGTATTAAAAGACAAGTTTATCACTGGCCTAAATGATGGTATCATAAAAGACCGACTTTGTGAAGAAGATTTAGATAAAGAATTAAATGAAATTGTTGAACTTGCGTTAAAAAAAGAAGCGACAATTAAGACAACGCATATTACAGCGGACATACATAAGATTGAAAAAAAATTCAAAAAAACCAGCAACTTCAAATCAAAAGGCAGAGACAGTCAAGGGGACACAATGCAAAACAGCCAAGCAGGTACATCAAAGAAATCAAATCAAGGTAAGACAGATTCAAATTTAGCTTGTTTCCATTGTGGAAAAAAAAATCATGATTTTTCTAAGTGTAAATATAAAAATTACAAATGCAAAAAATGTTCTAAAGTTGGTCATTTAGCAATTATATGTAAAAGTAATATTGATGTTAAGAATATTGACATTAAGTCAGATAATGTATTTAAAGAATTTGATTTATTTAATGTTAATAGTAATATTAATTTTGTACCTCCAGAAATTATAAAAGTTAAAGTTAATGGTATAGAGATTGAAATGGAATTAGACTCAGGGGCAACCAGTTCTTTTTTCACTGAAGATATTTTTAATAAAAAATTAGGACATCTTTCTTTAGAGTCATCCAATGTTAATTTAACCTTTTTTGACGGTTCAACATCTGAACCAACAGGCAAATTTAAGGCATTAGTTGAGTACAAGGATAAGGTTGTTGAAACAGAGTTTATAGTCATAAAAAGTGTTAGAAATGTTATGCCATTGTTTGGTAGAGATTTAATGAAAGCCTTCAATATCACATGGTCACAGACTAATTTTGTTAAAGGTGATTATGAGTTATCAAGTTTAGTAAATGAATACAGTGAGTTGTTTGATGGTGGCCTTGGTGAATATAAGGGTTATAGTGTTAGTTTGGAACTGAGTGAAGCAATTAAACCAATATTTTGTAAGCATCGCACCATTCCGTTTGCTCATAAAATGGCAGTAGAGAAAGAATTAATAAAACTAGAGGAAGCAGGTGTTATTAAGAAAAATGATGATTGCCAGTGGGGCACACCTTTAGTCCCAGTTTTAAAACCAGATGGTTCCATTAGGCTGTGCGCTGATTACAAAACCACAATAAATAAATACATTAAAGATATTCACTACCCTTTTCCTAGGATTGAGGAACTATTTGCTATAATACAAGGTGGTGAGACATTTTCAAAGTTAGATTTTAGTAATGCTTACAATCAATTGAAATTAGATGATAACACTAGTAAACTTTTAGCATGGAGCACACACAAGGGGACTTATGAAGTGTTACGTATGCCGTATGGCATAAAGCCAGCAACAGCAATATTTCAAAGAGAAGTTGAAAAAGTATTTAAAGATTGTCCCTATACTGCAAACCTATTAGATGATATCATTGTTACAGGGAAGAATCTCAGTGAACATTATCATAACTTAAAAAATGTGCTAGAACGTTGCAAAAAATCAGGGTTTAAATTAAACCGCAGTAAATGTTTTTTTTTCCAAAAACAAATTAAATATTTAGGGCACATAATTAATAAAGATGGGTTACAAACTGACCCAGATAAAGTAGAATGTATTCAACATACTAAAATTCCAACTAATGTTACAGAATTAAAATCGTTTTTAGGTATGATTAATTATTATGGTAATTTTATACAAAATTTATCAACTATAGCAGGTCCATTGCATAATCTTTTAAAAAAAGATGTTGTTTTTAAATGGAACAATTCATGCATGGAAGCATTTAATGAAATTAAAAGCATTTTAAGTTCAAATCAAGTCTTAACTCATTTTAACCCAGACCTTCCTATTGTTTTGTCTACTGATGCATCAAATATCGGCATAGGTGCAGTATTGGCTCACAGATTCGCAAATAATGTTGAAAAACCTATTTCATATGCGTCACGCTCTCTTACAACAACAGAGAAAAATTATTCATCTATACATAGGGAAGCACTTGCTATAGTATGGGCTGTTACGAAATTTCACCAATATCTGTTGGGGCGACAATTTATAATTAAATCAGACCACAAACCTTTATTAGCACTTTTCGGGCAACATAAAACTATTCCAAAGATGGCAGCTGGTCGTATCCAAAGATGGGCATTTTTTTTGTCAGGTTTCAATTATACAATTGAATTCATTAAAGGTGTAGATAATCTTGTTGCAGACAGTTTATCTCGGTTAATATCAGAAACTAAAAATATTTCTCCTAATAATGAAAATTCAGATATAGTGAATTGGGTAGTTAAACATTTACCAATTGATTTTCTTCAAATTAGAACTGAAACTGCTAAAGACCCAGTTTTAAAAAAAATTGTTACTTATGTTTTAGGAAATTGGCCTCATGTTATAACGGATGACATAAAACCATTTTTTAACCGTAAGTTAGAATTACATGTTGAAGACAAAGTTTTATTTTGGGGGTATAGAATAGTAATTCCCACAAAATTCACTAAACTTCTATTAACTGAATTGCATAGTACACATCTAGGTATTGTAAAAATGAAAAGTCTAGCTCGATCATATTTTTGGTGGACCAATATTGACAAAGACATTGAATTGTTTACAAAAAGTTGTGACATTTGTATTATGCACAAACCTGAACCTTTAAAAGTAGTTTTAACAAAATGGCCCAGAACTTATAAATGTTTTGATAGAATTCACATTGACTATGCTGGTCCAATTATGAATAAAATGTTTCTAATTATATCTGATTCATTTTCAAAATGGCCAGAAATATTTAAAGTTAAAAAGGCTGATACTAATAATACATTAATAAAATTAAAAAAAGTTTTTGCCAGATTTGGTTTACCTAACACTATTGTAACAGACAATGGTACACCTTTCACATCCACTGAATTTAGTGATTTTTGTCAATTTTATGGTATTAAACATCTAACTAGTCCTCCTTATCATCCATCAAGTAATGGTGCTGCAGAAAACGCTGTAAAAACATTTAAGTTGGGTTTTAAAAAAATTATAGCTGATAACAAAAATATATCTATACAGTCAGCACTATGTAAATATTTATTCTTTTACAGGAATACTACCCATATTAGCACAAATCAAACTCCAACTAAAATTATGTTTGGGAGAGAGATTATAACACGGTTTGACAGATTAAAACAAAATACATTAAATACTAACAATGAGATGAAGTGCAATAAAGAAATTAAAAATTATAAAGGTAAAATTACTAAAAAAAAATTTGATATTGGAGAGGAAGTAGTTATAAGAGATTATACTAAACCTAACCAGAGAGGATGGAAAGTTTGTAGTATAGTTGAGAGTTTAGGTAGATCAGTTTATTTATGCAAAGATCAAACTAATGATAGTATACACAAAAGACATGTAGATCAGATTATTAAAAGTGGTAATTTTTATAATGAAGTTTTTAATGAGAGTTTAAATGAAACATTCGACGACTGGGACTCTAATAATGTAAAAGATAAAGTAACTGATAGTAATAAGGAAACAGACCATAGTGAAACTTCTGAGCCTAGTTCCACTCGCATAAAAAGGAAATGCATTGTACCTGAAAGGTACAGATCTAACTAATTTATATTATATGTATATCACAAATGTATTTAAATATTTATAAATTTTAAAATTTAATCAATCATGATTCACTTTGTATTCATTTTGTTTTGTTAATTTTTTTTTATGTATAATAATTTTGTAATGTTCATTTATTATTTTTTTTTATTATTCTTGTTATAAACTAAAAGGGAGGTAGTGTTATATATGTAAGAGACGCGCTCTGGCGGACTGTGCCAAATAGACGCGATAATAATTATCACATATGTTATGTTACCATGTGTGAATCATGCGGTTGTTGTTAAACATCGTGGGTGACTCATTTAAAATGTCTTGCGTTTAATAAAGTTGTTATAGTTCATTATTATGTTTTGTTTGCTTATTATTTTATTTATATTATGATTAAGAAACATCACATTAAGTGAGAATGAGAAGCAAGAAGTGATAAGAGTTCATCACGATTCCTTACTAAGTGGACATTTAGGCGTGCATAAAACATTGAGAAGAATTGGTGAGCAATTGCAATGGAAAGGCATGAAGAAAGATATACAAAAATATATTAAGTCGTGTGTGTCTTGTCAGAAAAATAAGAGTTCTAAAAAGGTCAAAATTCCCATGGCAATAACAACTACATCGTATAAGCCATTTCAACGAGTATTCCTTGACGTAGTGGGCCGATTGCCAACCTCAAATAGGAATAAATCTTATATCTTAACAATTCAGGATGACTTAACCAAATTTTTATTCGCTTTTCCACTTGAGAATCATTAAGCTAATACAATAGCTAAAGTTTTCGTTGAGAATTTCGTCTGTATACACGGAATCCCTATTTCAATTTTAACAGATAATGGACCTGAATTTGTAGGTGCAATTTTTACACAAGTATGCAAACTATTAAAAATAGAAAAGAAAACGTCCAGCCCATATCATCCTCTAACTAACGGGGGGCTTGAAAAAACGCATAGGGTTATTAAGCAAATGCTAAGGCATAATGTAGACAAGCATGCTCATAATTGGTGTGAAAATATACCTTATGTAGTATTTTCTTTCAATTCTGCAATAAATGAGAGTACACAATATCAACCATATGAGTTATTATATGGAAACCCAATGCATATACCGAATATATTTCAAAAGAATTCGGAGACTAGTTATAATTATGATAATTATGCTTTTGAAATGAAACAAAAGATGCAGTTAGCATATACTTTGGCTAGGGAAAATCTTATTAAAAAGAAAAACCGAACCAAATTGTATTATGACAAAGAACAAAACGCCCAATCGATACATATTGGTGACAAAGTATTAATAATAGATCACGCCCGTAAGAACAAGTTAACACCATTATGGGTGGAACCATACAAAGTAATAGATCTTGTAGGAGATTACAATATTAGAATACAAAAAGAAAAACGAATAGCGACGTTACATAAGAATAATGTCAAAATATTCGTAGAATAAGAGTCCTGTTCGATATTAATGATACATATAATATAATGTAGCAACGTAAATTAAGTAAATAGTATTAAGAGGACGCCACACATGTATTTTTACATAAGTAAAAATATAGCGTTTGTATTTTAAGTGCCACGAGTTCATTTATAGACATAAATAAATAATTGATATACCGTTAAAAAGGTGACAATTTTTTCTATGTTTTGTTGGAAGTAGATTTTTAACTTTTTTTTTTCTGCAAAATATATGTGCAAATTAAAAACTTCTTTTTTACTCTTTTGTTGTGTCGTATTACTCACTTGTTACTTAAGTTTTCGAAAATCGGTTTCCAACAAAACACAGTAAATGTTATCATCTTTCCAACGGTACATTACCCAAGCATCTAAGTTAATTTATGACTTTGTAGTACTTGAAGTACGAAGAAGGGTTTAATAAGAAGTGTTTAATTATTTGCGCCGTAAACTGGCGCGCCAAGCGGCCTGCTAAAAGCTACACGCTGCCGCCACCGTGAAAACGGCAACTCCCGCCCCCTCTCATTCAATAACGCAACCAGTCCGTTTTGTAATAAAAGTAATACTGTCGCGATAACGATGTAATTATCTATAATACCCCGTCGTTATACATTCTATTCATTCAATGAAATAGCAATAATAAAATAATTATTGAAAACATTTTGATATAATATGATGTCGACAATAAAAACTACCTAATCTGGTATCAATTATTTTTGACTCATTGCGCGGTAAGCGGTTAATATGTAAATAAAATAAATAATGCGATTTTGAGTCGTAAGTCGCGATTTAAACTCGTTTCAAGAAAACAAGTATCAAGAAAACTATGTACCTACCATACATTTTAGTAATTTAATCATAACTACGAAAGTATAATAAACTGTATACTTGAACATACTTTGAAAGACGTGTGCATGTCTTAAAATAAGTTTATAAAAGTTATTAGTCAGTTATTCTGAGCAAAACTTCAGTGTACTACTGTAATATGACATTTGATGTGAAAACAGTGGATTTTGTAAAAATTATTATTAATATTAATATTACAATATTTATAAGAGTACCTACCTATATGACAAAAATCATAGTACATTTTTATGCATATTAATTTACATTATTTAAAAAAAATTATAACCAACGATTTTTGAGATTTTTTCAAATCTGTTTGCTGGCTATATGAGTAATATGGTATTAAATTTTGAAGATTCAGTTCCTAAAATTTAAAATTTAATTAGATAATTACTACAAAAAAACGTGGTTTTTCCAATATTTTATAAGTTCTATATTTAGCTCAAAAATGGTTAAATTTTTTCGAAACTCCTTTCAAATCTGTATATTTGTATATCTGTATAAGAGTGTTTCTAATATTTGGTGAAAATTTCAAGTTCCTAGCACCATTATTTTAGGATTTATGACAAAAAGTCGTAAATAAAATGAAATGTTATCTCGTACACACCAAATTTTACTGTTTTTGCTCAATTTTTTCTGTAGTTTTTCCTTGCGCTTAAAATTTTTTTGAATTTTAGCGAAAAATGACCTTTTTGAAGTACCATTTACACGTAATATTCTACCGGAATGTGGGTTGATGTTTATTTTTAGACCACAATTACTGTAATAACATACATAAAAAAACAAAAAAAAACACATCATTGTAAAATCAATACATTTCACATTTCACTCAGAATTTAAAATGTATTTTAAGTATTTTTATACTTTCCAGGCCACCATTATCGGGTTGAATACAAAAAAAGTTTTGTTTATTGGCATTAGAAATAGTTATTGTTGTATTTGCCAACGTGCTACTGTTAAGAAAGAAACACCTCCCAAACATTTATGTTTTTTAAATTGGAAAAAATCTTCAACAGCATTGGAGTCTGATGCTATTTTAGAAGGATTTTCACAAAGTATTAGTATGCATGGATTAAAATACAATAAACTTATAGGTAATTATAAATTCAAGTTTTAAAATTTGTATAATGTAAGTTTTATGAAAAATACTCAAATAATGTATAGGTGATGGTGACAGTAGCGTCACAAAGCGACTGAATGAAGCTTTGCCGTACGGCAGTGATTTTAAAATAGCTAAAATTGAGTGTCGAAATCATTTATTACGAAACTATTGCACCAAATTAATGGCACTTACAAAACGAGCGGATTTTCCAATATCGGTCAGAAAATACATAACTTCTAATATATTACGTTTTCGTAGTGATATAACAAAAGCAGTGGAATATCATTTGAAAAACGAATCTTCTGTACAACAAAAAATTTCAGGTATTCTTTTAAGTTATTTTTTGTATAAAATTGTTAAATCATAACTTTATAAATTTGATTTATAGATATTGATTATTGGGCGTTGAGTTAAATTTTGCAACCTTTTTGTTTATTTTATGTATTATATTTTAGATCTTAGAAAAGATATATCAAATAGTGTACACCATAGGCTTGGTGATCATGATAAATGTGCTCCATATTTTTGTTCTGGTCCTAAAATTGGTGAGATAAATCTTATCCCCGAAGCTGAAAAGTCAGGGATGATGGTACATATCCGAAGTATTGTATATAGACTAACCGTGAACGCTGACAGTCTTTTAGAAAATGTGGACAATAATCTTTGCGAACAATTAAACAGCTTGATTAATAAACATATTGGAGGCAAAAGAATCAACTTTACCCAAAAAAATAATTATAACACTAGAGTTGAGGCTGCAGTAATAGCGTTCAACTCAAAAAATTATTTACGATCTGTACAAAAGAAAATAATTTTCAAAAGCCCTGGTATAATAATAATTCTTTGATACGTACATTTTATAATAATGTACCTATCTCAATTATAACAATATACTTATGTGTATTATAGGTGAATTTGGTAAACGGTACTCGACCAACATTGAGCGCATACGTACTAACACAATTATGCGAAGGAAAAGATTATTTGATACGGGAGAAAAACGTAAAAAGTCGACAGCAACTCGGTTTAGTGGACCTGATACAGATTACGGTTTAGCAGAACCCTTAGACAATATAATTACAGAACAAGAGTTTGACATTAAAAAAAAATTATTTTTGGAGAAATTGAAAAAAATTGATCGCATCGAGTTAGAACGTATTACGAAAGAACAGAGCCATAGCCAAGACTGGTACATTGAAAGAAAAAAAAGACTCACAGCGTCAAATTTCGGTGACATTTGTAAAATGCGTGCGAATACCAGCTGCAAAAAAAAAGTGTATAGCTTGCTTTATTGTCCCTGCACTACAACCAAAGAAATGGCATATGGTATTGAAAACGAACCTCGTGCTAAAATTAAATTTGAAAGTATAAGTCAATTATCAATAAAATCATGTGGATTATTTGTAGACGAGATATTTCCTTTTTTGGCATCAAGCCCAGGTATTATTATATTTTCTTGTTTTTTCTATTAAAAATACAAATTTATTATTTTATAAAATACTACAATATTTGCATTACTTATAACAGATGGGTTAATTGGTGATAATGCTTTAATTGAAATAAAGTGTCCATACGCGGCCAGGAATACACAAAATGCAGTCGAAGCTATAGAAAATAAACAAGTAAAAATTGGTTTTCACTTTACTAACTTTATAGTTTATATAATAACTTAACTTTTTTGTTCATTTAGTTACAATACTGCAATATAACCAATAATCAAATAACTCTGAAAAAGGAACATAAATATTATTATCAGATTATGGGACAAATGAGAATAACAAATCGTGAACTGTGCTATTTTATGATTTATACTCCTAATTGGTCTAACATTCAGGAAATAAAGTACGAAGAATCATTTTGGAAAACAAAAATGGAAGAAAAACTGAAAATGTAAACTTATATTTTACTTGAATTAAATGTACGTGTTAGTTATAGTCTATAGTTTAAATATATTAAAATTTTAGATTTTATTTGGAGTGCCTGTTACCTGAGATTGTTTGTCCACTTTATGGTAAACGTCTTCAGCTAACTGATATCAGGGAACCAAAACACATTGAAGAGGCCAAAGCAAATATTTCCAAATAATTAAAAATCATTTCAAAGTAGAAGGAATTTTTTAAAAATTATTTTTTATTAATTATTTTTTTGTAAATTAATTAAAATGTTTTCTATTTATATATATATTGACTATTATTTTAAGATAAGTTGCATAATAAAAACATTTAACTATACCAATTGGTTATTTCTAATATTTCTGCCTTGAATTTATTCAACGTGATTATTCATTTATGCATTGTTTTTATGTAGGTACTGATTTTTTACATAGTTATGTTATCTGACTTTATTAATAAATAGGTAGGTAGTAGGTACTATTTTTTATGTATTATATTCAATATTTTTTAGATTTGAAAAGAGATATTGCAAATAGTCCGTATCATAGATTGGGTCAACATAGTAGTAACTGTGCTTCCTATTTTAGCAAAGGACCAAAATCGGGTGAAACAACAAAAATACATTTAAAAATTACCATGTTTTGTGTAATGATTCAACTATTCAAGCTATAATAAGAAATGTATTTTATTTTCCAATTACGATGATATAATAATATTGAATAATATTTACCTAATTTAATAAACAGTGACTAATGCATGGTATGTAAAAATAAACAACATATTTGTATAATGAAAATTAATAATTACTAATTAATAATGAAGTGCATCTCCCGAACTAGCGCTCGTCGAAAAATTTTGGCACTTGAGTAAAAAAAGGTTCGCCAGCCCTGATATAGAGTATATTATGCTTTGTTACGCTCAAATTGTAAATCCATTTTAGAATACACACTATAATTATAGCAGATTGTGCTACCTGGATAAGTAAATTTCGAAGTAATTTTTCTCGAGTAATTACCGCAGTATAGGTACAATTTTTGCCGCGCGTAATAATATGTAGGTATAATTGATATGTTATATTTTATATTTACTATTTTACTTAAAAATTATTTTACGATTAGTTATCTTCATGTATTGATAGAAAATGTGTTTCCTTAGCAAAATAATATTTTTCGAAAAATGGACAGGTAATTTAAACAAGTAACAGTCGCATGAGCGCAAGTAACAGCTCGGTAAGTGAACACGGTGATGCCGTTTTACGCCGCGTCATTGCATACTATGATAGGGAATGATCGGTGAACATGCCGCAATTGAGTGGTACGGGTATGAAAATATAATTAACAGAACGGCAGTCGGTGAAAGAATAATGCGTCGCTCTGTTCTGACGACGACCCGGCGAGCCCGCTGAACTTGTATGGGCGTGGCCATATGCCGCCGCCGCCTCGCCGATACGAAAAACAACGCTATCTCTTGAGCGTTGTATACGTTTCACTTTCGGTGTGGCTCCTCTTAAGACAAATTTAGCAGTTTTGCGACCATTAAATCTTTCTGATTTGATATGCATTTCTATAATCATGAGAATAAAAAGTTAAAGTTAAATCAGATGAATGACCCGTTATATCGAATACCAAAATAATCAAAAGGATTTTATTTTTAAAAAAAAAAAAAGGGGAAAATTCCTTATGTGAGCAAGGAAGTCCATTACTCCTGACAAAACTGCATCATGTTAAAGTAATGACCTTAAGTATGATTAATAAAGCCTTGGATAGTTGTATTAGTTATTTAAAAAATAAGCCTGATAAACTTCACCCTTTACTCGATCAGTATAGAATAAGTCTGTTTTCAAATAACAGAAATCTTAGCGCCCAGAACATAAAAAATTATCTTAACCGAGGGAAATATAAAACCATTGTAGTTTTTTGAAGTGGTAGTACCGATAGAGAGATAATGGTGAGAATGGGGCTAGACCATTACAAAATGTTAGAGCTGATCGCTAGTGACGAGTATAACAACCAGGAGTTTTATTTACAATTAAAAGATATGTCAACTAAGAGAGTAATAGTATCTGAGAATATAGGTTATATGAACAAAGGAGGTAACCTTCTTAATTTGGGTGAGACGCATCAATTAATTTGCTCTAAGAGTCATGAAATTACGTACCTACATGATCCAACAACGGACGTAAAACTGACCAAATGTATTTTCGATAAGTTGTTGAGAACCATGACCCATAAAGGTATATATGTCTAGTTTATTAAAAAAAAAAAAATAAAGAGAAAATGTTTATATATTTTATATGTGTATGTGTATGTATAATACGATAAAACTGGGTCATGAGGACGTACATAAACTGATATCACTTGTCACCCTGTTCAAACTAAACTAATCTGAAAATCTATTGTAATGTAACTAATAACATATTTATTTATATGCATAATAACTATATTCAAATAGAACTGATAATATATTATGTGATATCAGTCTCTATTACTTATTGTATTTTTATTTTACTAACAAATATACTCGGGCCGATTGTAAATGGATTGGAAGGCTTCATCTTAGGGGATGAACACCTGTTTTGCAGGGGAGGTGTTGTGGACCAATGGTGACCCAGTTAGAATAATCAATTTCAATATAACTAATACACGGATGTATATGTAATGGGGTCTCCATAGGCCACCACGATAAGACCTTCCGGTCTATGTGTCGCGCGCCGGCGATTGTGGGAAGACGACGGAGAGCCGATCGTCAGTCGGACAGTCTGAACGGAGATCTCGCATTAGTAAGTGTGGTTCTGACGGTTCGGCTCTAGTCATCCCTGCTATGTTGAACTATTTTATAACAATTTATGTAATAATAGCTGTAATATTAATTATATTCGTTTAAATAAATCTAATAATTATAATACGAGTTGTTCTCATCATTCTTTTATATAATTATCATCTGTGCCGTTGCTCGCCGTTGTCGGGACGCAACAATTATGTGGACCGAGAGTGTTATTTACTTCAAACTCATCGAAGTATAAAAAATTAGGAATCTCAAGTTTTTTGGATGTAATAACATCTTTTGTTTCCATAACTCACAATTTAGAAAATGAGTACAGCCTAAATTATTCATATTTATAGAGTTATGATTGTCTAAAAATGAATTCAATACACCATGTAGTTCAAAGTATTTCTTTAACTGTCATTGTATTGGAAATATTACACCTTTACTTTTTTTTCATCAATAGTATTGACAGTATTTAATACAATGTTTTCAACTGTGTTATTTAAAGTTATTATTATACAATTCCTTATTTTCTAAATGTTTTAAAAATTTATACTCTGTATTTATGTCAATAAAAGGATTCTTACAAAAATCTCTAAATATATTTAGTGATTTTTTAATATGAGGGTCTGTACAGTTAGTCATTATTTTTGTTTCAATTTCTTCTGCAATAACTTTAGTTATGAGTTTAATAACATAAGTTTGTAATTCTAAAGTTATTTTTCTTGAAAAATTTGGCTTACCATAATATCGAAGTGTAAATTTTAATAGTAAATCTTTTAACAAACGTACATTTATTGAAGGGACATAAGCCATCTCATCATGAACTACAGTGTTTGTATTACAATATGAGTAATTTTCAGAAGAGTCAACTTCCATAGTTACATTAGAAGCAAGATTTTCATTATTTAATGATTTGAAATTGATATGATTATAGTTGTTAATTTCGGATTTCAAGTGTTTGGAAAAAGATAGGAAAGATGTAAACTGTTGAGAACACTTAATAACACCGCATTTATACATTGAATTTGATTGTAATGAATGATAGATTTTTAAATGCATAAAAAATTGTTCTAACTGGGTGAATTTTAAGTTACAAATAAAACAATTCAATTCCATGCTTTAAACTTTAAAATTATAAAAAAAAAAAAATCAGAATAAAAAATGTATATTGAAACTAATCCTTTAAGTCAGATATACGAGTAGGAGATAATACTGAGGGACTTTTTACATAATTTTCAGTGTCAATACCATAAAAAATTGTTTGGATAAATGTCCAAACTAGCTCAGATTCCATGGGATATTTTAAGTTGAATACATGAATTATTTTGAAGCAAACATCGACAGCTTTTATAATATTAGGCAATTTATAGTAAGTATTAAAATAGTAAACAAAGAATTGTTTTGCAGTTATAAAATCATCTCCTACCATGCATATTAACGGTTGTAAAGTTGTTTTCATAGAATAGCAATTATCAATTTCTCTTTTAATTTGTACATACAGGTCATTAGTTGTGGGAACAAGGCGCATAAATGATTTCCTTGCATCCGCTATAGATGTCTTAGTGATGCGTTTAATTTTGATTGCTTTATCAATTTCAACAGACTTAGATGTTGGAATTATCATAGAACTCAAAAGTGCAAATATTACAACATTTCTATGATCTGTAACACATAACAATAACAAACAATTAAGACTATACTGATTGATATTGTCTACTTTTGATTCAATTATACTTAATTCTGTATCAGGGTTATCAGTTATCTGCTTTAACTACTCTTTACTGTTTCTATCCTTTACATTAGTTGTCATTAAGGTTATAAATTTTTGGAGCCAAGAGTGACCACTTTTCAAAAAATAAATCACCAGATGCAGGATATATAGACTCAAAATCATTATTTATCAAAATACAAATATAACAATTACATATT
>JASXSY010000453.1:0-86002 GCA_034509805.1 Sipha maydis
GAGTTAATGTTAAATGAGTTTATCCTATAGTGTTGTTAATTATTAACTGTTATAAAAATGTGATGATATAATTATTTTATATTGTTAAATAAGTTTATTCTACATAATTAATCTATTAATTGTTATATCTATAAACTACTAGTATATAACCTGGTGGCAGGCAATCAAAAAAAAATTGAACGATACAATAAGAATATTCAAAAGGGGAATAGGGCAAATTGCATTTTCATTTTTCGGCTTTTCGCCATAAAATTGTATTATAATTTATAATAATAATAATAATAATATTATTTTTCAATTATCATTCAATGTGGATTGATATCATTTATTTTGAAACACATACTAAGATAAGATAATCCGTGTGTTGATATCACTAATCAGTAATCAGCACCAAGATATCCAAGGTTTATTATAATTTATAGTATTCTAACTACAGTAGTACCAACAGCATTAGTAATTTTGTAATTCTAGATTCTGCTAATTTATCATAGGTACTACGATAATAATACTACAATTAAAAAATATTTTTCTTTCTGTAAGTAATAAGTATTTTAGTTATATTATAAATGAGTTAGAGTTAGTATAAATCAATATTTTTGAATTTTTTTTTTGCAGGGGAAAAATGGGGACATTTTTAACCTGAGTTTGGGAAATATTAAAAAATTGAGTTACGAACCCTGGTTGTGATTGTGATGTGACGGTGATACGGTACCGTTGATGCCGTCATATGTCAAGTGTTTAAATTGTTATTAAAAATTAAATCATTTCGTAAACTCTTATTGTTATTGTTATTGTTATTGATCCTGAAAAATCTCAGAAGTGGGATTCGAGTGAAAATTTAATTAATTGGAGTCAATTCAGTGTCAATCGAAATGTCGCAACATGAGGTTTCACATGGTAAGGACCATAATTACTTTAGAACTAATGACGCTAACGTTGCCGACGACACTCGTACTAACAGTACTACCACTGTTACGAATAACCACTTACCGTCATCAAGTGCTACACCTGTTATGCAAGATAGTACTTGTAATCAACCATTATCAAATACTACGAGTGATATCAATGTCAACAACATGTCACAACAATTGAATGTGCATTCTGATACTAATGCTGTTGTAATGGCATTGATTGAGCAAAATCGGTTGCTCATGGAACAATTATTGCGTCGTTCCACATCACCAAGTCCGCCGTCTGTTCATAGTAATGCATCTAACGGGTTTTATGTTATGCCGGATTTTCACAAAACATTGGCGAACTTTTTCGGAACCGAGTCACACATTGAAGCGTCAAATTGGATCAAGGGTATCAATTCGACAGCTGACCTTCATAATTGGCCAGATTCTTTCAAATTGGAAATTATGCGAACCAAACTTAAAGGCGCTGCTCACAATTGGTACCTTGGACGAAAATTTTCTAACTGGGAGCATTTTGAACAACAGTTTAAAGACACCTTTATTGGCACGCAGATTTCAATTGTTGAGCGTACCAAATTACTAATTGCTCGTCAACAACAAAAAAATGAAACAGTTATAGAGTATTTCCATGACAAGGCATGCATGTGCCGTGAACTCGAACTAAACTTCTACGAGTCTAAGCAACAGATTGTCGAAGGGATATTCTCACGTAAATTGTGTTTGTATTTATTGAGCCTAAATCATGAGAATGAGAATGAACTTCTTAATGATATTATTACTTATATGAAGATCAGTGATTCTCGAAACTTGCGATTCAAGAATTCTAGTCGTCTATCTAATCCAGAAGTAACCAGCGAAAAATATAAACTCCCAAGCTGCTGTAATAACTAAACTATCCACCCCAGATGTTAATCTTAAGCAGTCATCTCAAAAGAAAAAGATACGGTGTTTCAATTGTGGTTCGTTTGACCATATTTCAACATCATGCGCCCAACCAAAACGATAACCAGGAACCTGTTTCACCTGTGGGTCTGCTGAGCACCAGATCAACTCCTGTCCGCAAGGTAAATCGAAGACCCAAGCAGCCAAGTCTCAAGATAGTATCAGTAACACCGCGATGGTACTAAGTCCTACAGATATGGTAACACCTGCATATTTTATTAATATTGATATCAAAATTTTCGATAAGTATGTTACTAATTTATTAGCTCTGATAGATACTGGTAGCCCCGTGAGCTTACTCAAAGAGAAATTGTGTCCTTTGGAATGTATTCCCCACACACTTCCAGCTAAATCCGGTATTGTTGGAATTAATGGATCTGAACTCGTTGTACTAAATCAGGCCTTTGTAGACATTAGGAAATATTGTATGACTTTGGAAACAACCTTGTTAGATTAATCGCATTACGCAATAATTACGCAATTACGCAAATAATCTAATAATCAGAATTATATAGAATTGTATTGATAAAATATGAAATTGTAATAGTATATAAGGAGAACCGATATGTTACTCGGGGCCTCACTTTTTGTTATTGTTAAAGACTTAGGGAATCCGTATGTGGAGGACCAAAGCTTAAAACTTTATTTGTACTAAAAAATTATTAAATATTATATTGTAAATCGTTTTGTGTTATTTTATTTTAATTACTTATTAGTTGCCTGTTTAACGGGCACACTACAGAACTTCAAAAATTGATGCTACACAAAATGTATGTTTTAAAATGTTTTGTGCACTGAATAGTGTTATCCTTCAGTAGCGTATTTACGGGGGAGGATATGGGGGATTGATCCCCCCCTTGACCTTTTTTTTTTCCTAGGTAGCTATAAGTTGTCTCATTTTCTCTAATGTTCTTAATATGATATTACTTTCAAGCATGTATGTTTTCTGTTTTCTAAATGTTCTAGTCGTGGTAATTGTACCGCTCTGATAGTCTGATATACTAATCGCCACTAATCGTTTATCGTTGGCGGCATGTACGACTATCAGGCAACAAAAACTATACCTATCAAGTTGACTGCCTTGTAAATTTCATTGATTTTACCACGACCGCTTTGAGTATCAAATATGATACACAGTCTTCTTTCCAATTCAGTCCACTTAATTTTAACAAGAATTGCCAACTTTGTCTTGAGTATCACATTTGCTTCTCAACAGAACTTGCCAAAGTTGCCTTGAGTATCATATATACACTCATTTACTTAACTAAATTATTAATTCATAACACTAGTTGATGTCGATACAGCAATTGGATAAAATACTACACAATATTTTTAATCTTATGGTTATTTGGCCTCTTGCCTAACTTTATTAATTTTTGTTTAATTTTTATTTTTATAAATCATAAAAATGAGAAAGTATTAAAAATCATCAATTTTTACAATCAATATAATTATTTTATTTTTTCTTCATATATTATTATATTAATTAGTATTATTCTTGTTCATTAAAATCTAAAATTAACAAATAAAATTAAATATTCAAGCAAAAAAAAAAAATTTAAAAATGTAACAAACTTGTTTTTATAATTATTATTAAACTGATATTCAAATTTCACTAGCACAATTAATGATAAATACAAATAAAAATATTAACATTTTAATATATTATCAACTTTTTAAAATAAAACTATAGTCAATAATTCATTATTTTTTATCTATTTTGTGTTCTTTACCAAAACATGGAATGCAATAAAATTTCATGCAACTAGCACATTTAGTTCTAATTTGTCTAGTAATTCTTTGAGCATGTATACGTCCACCTTGTGCCACCATATTTTTATAACAGGTAGTACAACGCCTTCTTGACTTAGTTTCTTCTAATTTGTGTACATTTTCTGTAGGAATCTCTTCATTTTTTTCTAATAAATTTTCAATCAAGAATTCTCTAAATGAAGTAATATCTATTTTTTGTTGAGTTATTTCTTCATAAAATGATAAAGCATTGAGTACTGAAGTATTCAAAAGTAATTCAAATGCAATTTTCTTATACCATTTTAACGTTCTCCTTAGTGGATTATGATATGAGTTTCGAAGATCACATACATCTACTAATGATTTACCCTTATTATAATCTAATATCAGTTTTGGTTTAATTACATCTGATCCAAATTTATTAGTAGTTTTAACCATGACTGCGGAGTGTTTTGTAGATATAGCTAGTACGTCACGCTTGTCTCTCCATTTCAATACTGTTTACCTTTATTGCATTGCTTAGCTATTACTTCTCCTACCTATTATATATTATTTATAAATAACTATAAAGTGATTATAAAAAGTAAAACCAAAACACACAAAAATTGTATACAAATCGATTGATAAGAGTTCTACTGGGGCTTGAGTATCAATAATAATACTCAACTTAAATCGATTACATTTTATCAAAAATCGAATTTTAATCATGAAATAAATAAATGTGTAGAAAATTATCGATAGTAATCAAAAAAAAGTAGTGTGACCAACTTAGATTGACTACAACGTTTCTCTAGGACGAGATTGGTTTGACAAATGAGAAGCACATATGATACTCAAGGCAAGGTTGGCAATTCTCGTTAAAAAGTATGGGACGAAATCGGATAGTTAGCTGTGTATCATATATGATACTCAAGGCAGTCAACTTGCTATATTATGGTGTACTGTATTTTGTACGTTTCTGCGAATTATTTTTCATGCAAGAGTGTTTATAATAAACCCGATAAGCAATCGGTAAACAAAACAAAATTACCATGAAGACCGTGGATTAACCATAGGGCGGCCGGGCGGGTTTATTTTTAGAAAATTTGTTACTAGTAGATTTATGGCTAATGTATAGCTATATATATATATATATTTTATCGTATGATATCGTGATTCGTTAAAAGTAGATATGTACGGTCGTTGGACGTTGACGGATAGCGACGCCGCGCCATTCCGAGTACTGACTTACTGCCGAATTGACTATTGTTCGACTTTATTTTTTGCGTCTTGTAAGTTGTAACTGTGAAGTTCTAAGACAATATGAGTAATACTCAAAAACAAAAAAAAACTTTATTTTCTTATTTTAGCACAAATAAAAAAATTTGTTTAGAAAATGATGAGGTAATTATAAAGATTAATAAAATAATTAATTAAAATTATAAATTGTCATTAATTGTTTTTTTTTTATTAATTTGTTTATTTGGCTATCTAGGCTGCGTCTGAAGAAGTAGAACATCAGTTATTGCAATCCACATCAAAACCTATTACAAATATAAATGATATTGGTAATATCGTTGATAAATCGTTTTTAAAAGATACCGATACAAAACTTGTAAGTTTCTTTGTTCCTTACTATTTTTACATCGTTTATGATTTAAATACATTTTTATTCAATATAAATTCAGAAAATTGATTTATAATAAAATTTAAAAAAAGATCTTTTGTTCTAGGTGCTTACTAATCCGTGGGTCCCAGATACAAAGTATAACTTTCCTATACTTGAATGCAATAAAACACGTGGACTGAAATTCCAACATAAGTGGCTTCATGAATTTAAATGGCTTTGTTATTCAGAAATTAAAAGTGGTGCTTTCTGTAAACACTGTGTTTTATTTGCAAAGAGTGGTGGTGTTGGAAGTCAATGTTTGGGAAACTTAGTAACTGAACCCTTTACAAACTGGAAAAAGGCTAAAGAGGTTCTAATTTTTTTGTAATTTGTAATCACGTAATTTTTTAACAAATGATTAAATGCTTTCCAGGTTTTTTGATATCATATGAATTTTAAATATCATTTGTCAGCAGTTCTTGATTTTGAGCATTTTTTGAAGGTTTTAAAGAAAGAAAAACCATCTATAATCGAACAAATTGATAGAAATAGGTATTATTATTTTTATACCATAAATTAAATTTAGGTAGGTTTCTGCCATGCCCCGGGGTGGAGGATATATTTTATTTTATTATATTATAATATGTATTATATTTTGTGCCAATTACCTAGAATGACTCAAGTTGAAAAAAACCGCAAAAGACATAGACCGATTATTGAATGTATATTATTATGTGGCAGAGAAGAATTAGCATTACGCGGTCATAAAGATTTTGGTAACATTTCAGTTGACGGTGAGTTTATATTTATAATGCATTTCTTGAATTATTTTGTTATATTAGATTATTTTGTTCAATTTTTAATTGTATGGTTATTAGAAGATGCTTTGAGACAAGGAAATTTTCGGGCCATACTTAAATATAGAGCAAAAGGTGATGATTTTTTACGAAGTATTCTTGAGGGTCCAGGGAAAAGAAATAAGTACACCAGTCCTACTATCCAAAATGATATAATAGAGTCCTGTAATACAATACTATTGAGAAAAATTGCAAAAAAAGTGAACGAGTCTAAATGTTTCTCGGTACTTATCGATGAAACCACAGATATTTCAACAAAAGAACAGCTTGCTATTTGTGTAAGATATATCAATGATGATTACATGTTGCATGAAGATTTTTTACAATTTTTTGAGATTGAAAGTCTGACTGGTGAAGCTTTGGCAAATTCCATATTAAATGGTAATCATGATTTATACTATAGTATTAAATAATAACTGTTCGTACATATTTGTATAAACTACTTAGTTATTATCCTTTTTCCAATATTAAGTGTAAATTACAATTTTGTTTTATAGGTTTAAGCAAATATGGGATTGATTGTAGTTATTTGCATGGACAGGGCTATGATGGGGCCAGTAATATGTCTGGGCAATTTAGAGGTGTACAAAGTATTGTTAGGTTAAAATATCCAAAAGCAGTTTATGTCCATTGTTCAGCACATTCACTGAACTAAGCGGTATCAACAGCTAGTGGTATTAGACCAATTAGGAATTGTTTAGGAATAATTGAAAAGGCCTATCAGTTTTTCAATACTCCAAAAAGAAATTTTATTCTTCTACGTGAGATTAAAAATTCAGACCACAAGCCCAGTGTAAAACAATAAAACGACTATGTGCTACCCGTTGGGTACAACGGTATGATGCAGTGAACGATTTCTCTGAGCTCTATCCATTCGTTCTTAAAGCATTAGACACAATATCTGATTGGAAAGATCCAGCAGATGCCTCTATGCTTAAACATTATATGGAAGATACCGAATTCTTAATTTCGTTTTATATAGTTAAGGTATTCATAAATGTTTCAATTTTTTACAATACAATTTATAACCTACTTAGTGTTTTAATTGAATTTTTTTTTCAGTTCCTATTTTCTTTTTGTTTTCCTCTGTGTAAGCAGTTACAAAAAGTACAAATTGATTTAAAAAAAACTATAACTATAGTTGAAAATGTAGTAATCACTCTGAAGACCATTAGAGACAATTACAAAACCGAATTTAGTCAAATCTATATAAATGTTAAAGTAAATAATTTAAAAAAATAGTTTCATTGTGTTCAAATTTCAAAATGTTTAATATTTATCTTCTAGATGGCTGCAGACAATGTTGGTATTGAATTAAAAAAAAAGAGAGTCATTTCAAAACAAACTTTGAGAGATAATCCAAATCTTCTGGATTGTTCCATTGAAAATTATTATTGTGTTACAGTATTTTTACCGTATGTCGATTACTATTTATTGCAATTGACGAGCGATTTATTAATCATAAAGCTATATTTGAAGGTAAATATATTATATGTATTATATTTGATATTTATACACTTTTTTTTAGAATTTGCAACTTACATATTACATAATGCAACCTATTACATAATTTATTTTATAGGTTTTAATTGCATTTTCCAATCAAAATCTCTTATGGTAGAAATGGAAGATATTGTTGCTTTTCAAAAGCTTGTTGAGTTTTATTCATCTACAATTGACCAACACTCTAGCATTGCTGAATTAAAGATGTGGAGAGTAAAGTTAGTGAATGAAAAAATTGTATTCACCTCTGGGTTACATGCTTTAGATGTTTGTGATAAAGAGTTTTATCCAAATATTCATGAACTCTTGAAAATTTTTTGTACATTGCCTGTATCGACTGATACACCTGAACGATGTTTTTCAAGTTTGAAGAGGATTAAGTCTTACCTAAGAAATAGTATGACAGAAGTAAATATTTTATCAATTTTCTTATTTAATACTGAAATATAATTATAAATTAGTAATTATTATATACTTTGTTTATAAGAACCGACTTAATGGGTTGGCTTTATTGGCATGTCACCGGTCGATACAAATCATGGCTGATGAGGTTATCGATGAACTGAGCATCCAAAAAAATAGAAAACTGGATTTTGTATTGTAACTATTTTTTTTTTGTTTATCGTATTAAACACGGGATTGGTGCTAGTATGAACTTATAATAAATGCTATTACGTACTATATTATTTGTGTTAATTCTTATTTTGCCTTGATCCACACTAACCTCAATAGGTAACAAGTTAGGGGATTTTAAAAATGTATATTATGTACAAATTTATGGATGTTAGGATGTATTATTATATATTTCATCCCCCCCCCCTAGCAAAATTCATAAATACGCCACTGTTATCCTTTGTTTAGTTATTAATATTACAAATAATAATAAGAAAATGTGTATGTGATAATAGGTATCTAATAAAATAAATTATACTTGTGTTACGTGCCACCGGCTAGATTTCAACTTGTGCAGTCGATGATGAATTTAATTTAATATGTGAGACTTTAACTTTTACAATATGTTTATTTAAATAATTCAAAGTGTTATAACAATTCATAAAACAGAGTGACGTGACGTTGCTTGCAGTTCCGTGACTAGAACTCATCTGATTAGTGGTTGATTCGGACCCTCTTTTATATGGCTCGATTGACGTCATTGGAAAGCTGCACCCGGTTGTTTGGTGATTTCCAGGAATAGGTGTATGACCATATCTGGCTTCTTAGAAAAGCTGCACCTGGCTATCTAGTTATTTCTATTTTTTATGGTATATTTTTTATGGTCTCGTGGACTGTTGCCCTTGCTGTTTGGTGCTGAATCGCCAAATCGCCTTATTTGTACATGATAGTGCCGAATCGCCTTATTAGGACATTCTCAGTATTCCTAGTTACATCTATCTCTAATTTATATTTAGATATAATATTGTTACATTATTAGATTATTACAAGTTACGTAATGTGTATTTTAAATATACTGATAATCAGATTATATTATATTATATTATATTATATTACATTATATTATGTATGGAGGCCCATAACACCTCCCCACTAAAAAAAAAGGTTTCGGTCTGCAAGACAAAAATCTTTTACAAATTATTCTTTAGATAAAACTTTCTTACATTTTTTTTTTTTTTTACAATAGTATATATGTTTACATTAATATATATTACTTTAACATTTATTGCTTTAAAACTGAATATTTATAATTAGATTAATATTACATTTTTTTTTTTATAATGACATTTTTATATCTTTGGTTAGTAATTACAATTTTATATTGCATACTTGCATAATTTTACAATATAATATTTTTAAATTCTAATATTAGTGTTTATTTACCCTTTACCGTTTTATAATATTATTATCATTGAATTATTCTTTTGACTACAATCTACTAATATTGTGATTAATTAAGATTAACTATTAAATATTCTATTGTTCTATTGTTAATTGTTGAAATCAAATTGTCATTCCCAGGACCCTCCACATTTATATGTATTACTCCCATGTAATGTTGTTCAATATGATTTACTCAATTTTAACGTTAAAATAATTTTTTATTAATATTGTTTAATTACCTCATCATGTGACTATGAGTTAAATGTGGATATATTTCCTTTTTTCTTACTTCCAATAAATATTTAGGTATATGTTCATTTTATTTTTTTATTTTTTATTTTTTTTATTTTACTACAATATTCCATCCTCAATTAACTCGTCTAATGCTTCACCTAATTCATTACATATTAGATTTTGAGTATTTGCCTCTACTACATCTTCTACAAATTCCATTATAGGAACTGAAAAGCTTCTTATTTCTGATATAGTATATGGCCTCGTCATGAGACTATTTGCTTGTATCATGTGCTCCTCAAAACATACCAATTTGACGTTATTTCCTATTTCATGTGTACCTATCTCTATGTGATTCACACCTTTTAGAAATATACTTAAATGTCTTAGGTATTCTTTAGCTCTTGTTTCAGCTATTGCTTCAACTTTCTTTAACATATCCTCATTCATTTTATTTATTTATATATATTTTTTTTTATGTTTTGTTTGGAATTTCTTCATATTAAAAGGAAAATATTGTCAATATTATTATTAATATGTGTATACTATTAAGTATTAATCATGCTGATAGTTAAATTATTTAATAAAAACACATCATTGTAGAATATATTATATCTTATGTTGTGCCCCATCAAACAATTTTATTCAAAATGGTCTTTTTCCGGAAAAAGTATGTTTTGTTTGAAATTATAAACATTTTTGCAAAACATACTTTTTTCAAATGTAATGCAAAACATACTTATTCCGGAAAAAGTCCATTTTGCAAAAAACCACTTTCTTGTATAAAAAGCAATTTAGAAATTAACTGGAAATAAATAAATTAATATACAATATGAGAATATTTTTTAGATTTTTTTAAAACCTTCAGTTAAGGTCTACACTAACTCAAAGTAACCTTAACAGAAAACCTGCTGTACTGAAAAATGAGAAAAATGGAAAAAGTATGATTTGCATTGAAGCCCCTCAATTGTACAATATTAATTTGATAATATTTTAACGTTCAATTGAGAAAATTATATTGAACACCATTACATGGAAGTAATACATATAAATGTAGAGGGTCCTGGGGTATGACAATTTGATTCAACAATTATAAACAATAAAATATTTAAGAGTTAATTTAAATTAATCACGAAAATAGTATTTTGTAATCAAGAAAATAATTCATTGATAATAAAATTATGATAATATTGTAAAATTATGCAAGTATGCAATATAAAATTGTAATTACTAACCAAAGATATAAAATGTAAAAAAAAATTTAATATTAATCTAATTATATATATTCAGATTGCTGAAGTAATATTTGTTAAAGTAATAATTGTTAAAATAAAAATTGTTAATGTAATATGTACTATTGTAAACATATATATTCAATATTGTAAAAAAAAAAAAAAAATTGTACTAAAATTTTATCTAAAGAATATTTTGTAAAAGACCGAAACATTTTTTTTTAGTGGGGAGGTGTTATGGGCTACCAAACCTCATATACTATATTATGACCGCATGTATATTTAGAATACGGGGAATAATGATATAAACCTTATATTAGGAATACTCTATATGCTGGTCATCTCTAAAAATAATAATAGTCAACCAGAAAAACTGTGCAATACAAATGTACAAATAAAAAAAGGGTAATTAAATTAATCAAGAATACTGAGTATTACAAATGTACTAATTAAAGATGATAAGGTCGAGTCAGCATTTAAAACAGCAAAGGAATCAGTCCACAATACCATAAAAAATGGAAATAACTAGATAGCCAGGTGCAGCTTTTCTACGAAGCCAGATAAGGTCAGGGGCGGATAGGCCCACCGGGATACCGGGCAAATCCCGGTAGACCCTCCTCTCTATAATAATTTTTTTTTTTTGTTCATACACTATTATAATTACATAGTTCGATACAGTAGCTACTCAATAGTCAATACTTAAAAATATACACAGCCACACAAGGCCGAACTAATATGTAACTTTTTATACAATTTATACCTAATAAAATAAATAATAATTTTACAGATAATGAAAATTAAGCTAAATACTAAAATTAACAATAATAGAAAGTATTGCCCCACATGCTTACATTAATACAATCTATATAATATCGGCGCGTGGCGGTCGACCTTATCTAATCGGAGTTTTATCGAATATCGGTACATTCTACATTTTTACCAAATACTAATGTGAACTGTCTCAATAATATTATTTTACGATCCGACTACGTAGTGCGTTCTAAACCATTTTATATTTTTCCTTATTTCGCTACCGAAACAACATACAGATTTTTATTTTTGAATACTTTCCTCGGTCTCCGCCTTCTGTTTTCAAGTGAGTAAAAATAATTTTACACTTAATAATTTATATTATTCGATCGCACAAGTAGATAATTTGGATGACCAACAACCAAAAATAAAAAAATTTAAAAGTGGACATGAAAAACGTCTAGAAAAACAAAAACAATTATTAATTGAACAAGGAAAAACTTGTATGAAAATAAATAATTTTTTGAATTTTCAACAACTTCTGAAACATCTGATAATATTGAACAAAATGTTAATAATATCAAAAAACTGCCTTTACCTATTGAACATCAAACAATTGGATTAGAAATTGAAATTTTAAATAAAAATGATGTTAGTCAGAATGAGCAGAGTGTGTTGAAAACATATAAGGACATTATTATTGAAAAACCGATAAATAATATCAATGAAGTTAATGAGATAGACTATTTTAGAAAACCGAACTATAATTTTATTAATCATTTTATGTTGTATCATCCAAATCAACCAGATAGAGACATTCCTTTTACATCAAATAGAGCATTCTATCGTTATGATGGTAGTAAACGAATTTGGTTAACTTATAGTTCCAAACATTCAGCTTTATTTTGTAGTATATGTCTAGCGTTTGGAACTGTGTGTGACAAAAATACATTTACAATAGGCGTAAATGATTGGCGACATATTTACCTTCGCATTGAAGAGCATGAAAAAAGTAAAACACATGGTAATAGTGTAGATGCTTACTTCTTGAAAAATAGTAGTAGTTCGGTTGATCAATTACTTATATATGACCAATGTAATTTGAGAAAAAAACAAGTAGATGAAAAGAGACAGGTACTAACATGAATCATTGATATAATTAAAATGATAGGAAAACGTGGACTTAGTTATAGAGGAACAAGTTCCAATGAAGCTGCGTATACCCTAAATGACCATACAATAGACCATGGCACATTTCTTGAAACGGTTATTTTATTAAGCAAATATGACCCTATTCTAAAATTACACGTTGACTCTTCAATTGAAAAAAGTAAATTATGTCATAATTCAGGTTCTAAACAAGGAGGTGGTACCTTAACGTTTCTATCTAAGACTACTGTAGGTTATATATTGGATACTTGTTCTTCTATGATAAAATCTAGTAGTTCAAAAGAAGTTATCGAGGCTGGTATGTACTCAATTCAGCTGGATACAACCCAAGATACTTCAATAAGTGATCAATGCTCAATAATAATAAGATACGTTTCAAAATTTAATGTAAAAGAAAGATTAATAGCTATGGTAAAATGTAAATCGTCGACTGGAGAAGCATTTGTTGAACTATTGCTGAATGTTCTTAAAACAGCAAATATTGATATATTAAATTGCGTGGGAAATTCAACTGATGGAGCGGCTAATATGCAGGGGCAATATAGAGGGTTTTATATATTAAATATTAGATAACATACCGCAAGAAAGTTCTTGTTGTAAATCATCTGACAAAAAGTGTCACATTTGCTGTTTTTTTGTATTTGTTCGCTATAATCTGTATACCAATGCATATCCAGGACTTTATTTAGCTTACAAACTATTATTAACTTTATCAGTGAGCCAAGTGTCATGTGAACGTAGTTTTTCTAAATTAAAACATGTGAAAACATCAATTCGTAGTACTTTAAGTCAGCAGAACCTTGAAACACTCATGTTAATGAGTGTAGAAAAAGACATTTTAATGGATCTCGATAATAATGATATAATAAACAAAATTTCAACCAAAAGTGATCTCCTCAAAGTTATCATAGCAGGTGAAGTTTCGGCAGCATGAACGCCAACAAGGTTTAAACTATGCGCTGTACAAGGTACAAAAATTGCTAATTCATTTAGTTTAGTAATGTTTGCCTGAACTCCTTTTATCTTCCCTGCCATATTTGCCCCATTATCAAAACTCTGTCCTCGGCAATTATTGATATTTAAGCCATCAACTTGTAATTTATCAACAATATCGGAAGCCAGACCAGTTCCAGTCTTTTCTTTTGTTTCTATAAAATCGATAAACCTTTCTTCAACCGTTACTTCATTATTTAAAATTTGTACGTACCTTATAATTTGTGATAACTGTTCTTTGTGTGAAAAATCAGGAGTGCTATCAAATAATATTGCATAATATTTACTTTTTTTTAATAATTTCAAGAATTTTAGTTTTAACAGTTTTTCCCATCAACTCAATAAATTCATTTTGTATGGTAGGTGAGAAATAACTGATTTTAGATTTTCCCTCATTAAACGCTATTAAATGTTCTTTTAAAATCGGGTTATAATGACTAATAAGTTCAATAAGATCAAGAAATATTCCTTTTTTTGAGTCTAAAATCTTTTCTAAATGACCTCTAAGAGCAAGATTATTTCTACTGCAAAACATAATAATATCTACGATTATTTTTAAAATGTTGCGCCATTTTTCTTTTTCATTTTTGAACATTTTTTGTACTTCACAGTCAATAGTTTTATCATAAAGTAATCTTTTTTCTAGTTCTTTCCATTTTATACAGTTTTGTTTATGCAGTAAGTTAATTTCATGATCAGGCAAACGAGGGTTCAAATGTTGCCAATCGTCAAAACCAGTAACAAAAGCACAATTTGTGGTACAAAATAAAATGCACGGGAAACAAAAAAGTGTTTTTTTTGAAACACTATACATTAACCATTGCCTTCGAACCTGTTCACCATTAGTAAGTTTTCTAAAAAACCATTTATTACTAAAATGACGATTATTTTCGTCTTGTGGATAGTAGTTTTGAGTAGAAGAGATTGGAGGACCATGTTCAATTAAAATAGCTTTTAACCTTAGTGTTATTTTGGGCCATTTCGCAGGATCATTAAAGTCAACATTTTTGGTATTATCCTGTTTTTCTATTTTTATCCCATCGTTAGTATCAATGGTGGTAGCATTTTCTGTTATTTTTATTTCAACGTTAGTATCAGACTCAATGGTGGTAGTATTTTCTATTATTTTTATTTCATCGTTGGTATCAGGCTCAATGGTGGTAGAATTTTCTGTTATTTTTATTTCATTGTTAGTATCAGTTTTTAAAAGAACAACTAGATTTTCTTTTGGACTAGATTTCTGAAGCCATTTGCCTAACGATGCGGATAAACTTTTATTACTAGATTCTTTCAGTTTTCTTTGCTTTTCAAACCAGGCACCTGAAAGTTTGAAGCCATTATTTTATCTAAGAATACCTAAAAAAGTGTGAGTTCTAAGAATTGGGTATGATAGTTAGAGAGTTAATGTTAACGTAAATTATTAACGACTAACGAGTAAATTATAAAATGTTTATATAATTGAAGGGTCGGCGGGAATAACGTGCTATGTAACACTTTTTCCGATTTTATTTTTTTTGCGGAATAACGTGCTATGAGTCTATCTCAATATATTTATAGAACCAGAAAATTCCCAGAATATTCTTATCGTACATAATCATTGTGTATAAACTTAGAAACCGGCGATTTGTTGATAGTTAAAACGTGCTATGTATCATTCACAATCATTTGACACGCCACGCGACGTATTGACATTCGCGATCGTATATATACGTATTTTCTCTTATGATGGCAAGTACGAATAATATTAATTTATCGAATAGTGATGTTAACCGTCTAGTTAGTGGACGAAAACGTACAATTAATATGGATAACTGGAAAAATGTAAAAAACAAAAATCTACGTAATAGTGGAAAAGAGTATACATCACGGAGTAAAAAGATTGTACCAGCTAAATGTAGTAAACCTCAAGGTGGCACGTAGTAATTAGTATTCTAATACTAACCTGCTAGTAACAATAGTCATGTATTGACAAATCCTTTAACTACTTTCCTCATCATGACGCACGTAACCCATTATATGACATTGAAGGTACATATAAATACGAGTGTTAAACACTATTGTAATTAGACTTAAGTTATTACTGTAAGTACTCACTACGGGCACGCGAACTCCTACGGAGTGTTTACTGTCGTCGTGTCCGCACTTTTAACCAAATAATCATAATTGTTTTATGTCTTAATAAAGTATATCATTTTCTAACTAAATTAAAGTGTATGTTATATAATTCATAACAACCTTTTTCCTATTCAAACATACGTCGGAAATAACGGAGCTGCATCGTCGTAAAAGAAGCATTGTTCATAGCAGTGGCAGGGCTGTGCACCACAATTTTGGTGTCAGGTGTGGGGTGCTGTTTCAACCATCAGGTCAATTTTCAACGACTTGAGACCCACCGACGGACCAGCTACCAAATTTTTTTCGACCAACATCCATCATCATCAAAACCATATTCCAGGTGAACGTGGTCACACGAGTAGTTTAAACCAGCGGTTCCCAAACTTTTACGACCACGGAACCCTTAGAAAATAGTGTGTGTTTCATGGAACCCCAATGTTCAATTAACCTGGATTTTTCAATTATTTACTATAAAATTAATAAGTACTCCAAGTAATGTTTTAAAGATAGTTTGTGATAATTTTTTATTACAATATCTACACTCAATATTCACCTTGCGGAACCCTTGAGATTGTCACATGGAACCCTTAGGTTCCGCGGAACACACTTTGGGAAACACTGGTTTAAACTATCGTGGCGAATTTTTTTTTTGAGGTTTCCATCAATCACACCAGCACAGATGAACACGCAACGATTGTAAGTTACTTGAATTATATATTGATTGCATGCCGTCAAGTCCGAGTGTAGATTGGAAAATAGTTAGTTATAACCCAGACAATTTTAAAATAAAAATGGCAACCGTAGAAACAATCAGCCTGGGTAGTGCCGTAAAATCCATCCCAAGTTTTGAAGGGGGTAGTGAATCTGACCTAAAATCATTTGAGCAAAAATGTGAATTTTTATTAGAAAATGTGACAGAGACTAATAAACCAAAAATATTAAAAGGAATTTTATCCGAATTAAAAGGGAGAGCTTTTGACGCTGTTAGATATAGAGAAATAAATTCATGGGAGGAACTTAAGAAACATTTTCGAACTATTTTCGGCGCGTCACATTCAGCTACATTTCTGCAAAATCAGTTAAATTCTATAAGACAAAATAGAAATGAATCCATTACTAGTTTTTCCGGGAGAATTGAAAAAGCTTACAATGAGCTTACGCATGTCTCAACTTTAAATAAAACTGCAGAAGAAGCAGCTATTATTGCTAGAACAATACAAGGGCATGCATTAAATGTATTCATCTCGGGAGTATCTTATTCCATCCGAATTATTTTAAAAGCTAGACAAGTAACTCGTCTTGAGGAGGCAGTTTTTATAGCCATTGAAGAGGAAAAATCGTTTATGTCGGAACCACCTTCGTCAACAAATAACTATAGAGATACGAAGAAAAAAAATATTAAATGCAACCGCTGTGAGAAAATGGGGCACTACGCAAATGAATGCCGTACAAGTGCACATAAAGTACCAAATTATCGTAACCCAACATATGATCGTGATTCTAAGCCGGAGGTTAAACAAGAATATACTGGGAACATTAAGGTATGCAAATATTGCAAAAAACCAAACCACGACATAAGCGAATGTAGGAAACGAATTTACAATGAACAAAAAAAGAAACAAGGCAATAATTCTAATGAAGCGCAAGGGAACCGGTCCATAGACGAATATAAAAGTAACAATAACATTCGAGTAATCGCGGGAGATTCGGAAATAGTCTCTCCAGGACGCAACCTTAACTTAGGAAAAGTGGAAAATAAGGAAACGTTATGTCCATTAAATGGTCCAACCATTAACTGTACGTCCCCCCATTTTACCAATCATCGACAAACTTTTCTATTAGATACAGGCGCTAACAAAAATCTGATTAAAATATCAAAACTACAAGGGGAATTAATAATAAACGAACGAAACAAAGGGGATTTAAAAGGTATAAATTCACGGAAAAAAATAACTCGGTGATTTTTAACAAAACAGTTATGTTAAATATTAATTGGTATTGCTAATCATAATACAGTTGATACTACAAAACCAATGGTATAACATACCTAAGTGAATAACAACAGCTACAAAATTAATTTAGTTGAAAGTGATTATTATGATATAACTATATTCATATTTAAAATAACACATATTATGTAGCTGTTACAAAACAAAAAAAAAATACAAAAATTGTGTTAACGTACACAAATGGTTAAGTAGTAGTTACTATACCTTCTTGTAAACACTACCCAGTGTGATATTAAACTACTAATCTAATTGTGTTCTGGTAACATTTGACATTTTTGTAGTCGAGATGATATAATAATAGTTAAATGAAAAATCTATTATGTTGTATTTACACAATAATTATTGTAAAACATTTGTATACTTTACATGGGAAAATGTTAATGTTAGCAATCACTAGTTGTTTAAACGCAATGTTTTGTTGACTTTATGAGTGAATAAGTTGTATTCACTATTGTTTGGTTGTTTTTACAAGAATAATTGTTATAATAACAATTGCGCGTTAAAAATAACATTATTATAATTGTCCGTTACCAAGTTTAAGTTGTTATCACCTAATTATGTGGAAAACCCATCGTATAGATCCCTAAACCGGCTATCATACGCTGTGTAGGTACTGGTTTTTTTTGTACACATTGTGTATGATCCGTGTTCAGTGTTCACACACCGTGTTCTGCTATTACATTTTATTTATTTATTACCATACTGTCGATATTTGAGTACCTGCCTACATCATTATGGCTGATTCTGACGTCGTCGACATGCTCCATGCTTGGGGATTATCAAGCTACATTGATGTTTTCAAAGGTACGTTTTAATAATCTTATTTAATGCACCCCTATTAGTCTTTTACCAAACGCATTGTTTTTTTTATGACCGAATATAAACTATGTAGGTAGTCATGTGACAGTGTGTCAGTGTTTGAAAAAAATTAGAGGACCTCAGTCCTCAATACAACGATTTAAAAATATTTAAGTTCTAAATTTAATATATTTTCATAGTAAAACCTACACCCTACATGTTGCAGTAAAAAATAATAATATTCAATATACTAAATGAAAATATTAACAATTGTTTGTTATAATATTATAATAATTTATAGGTACCTAATATTTATTTCTTCAATATTTAAAACTGATTGTTAGGTACCTACCTACACCAGATTTTGTTAGTCATTTTTTTCCTAACATAAACCTACCAAACCTGGTATTGTAAATGATTGTAGATATAATATTAAACCTTGTTTTTCTAAGCTGAATGTACAATATTATTATATTATTTATACTAAATATATTTATAATTTAATTTATCTATACTGTTAGATCATGGAATAGATATATCTTGCTTTAGTATGCTCGACGATAATATGATTAAAGAAATAGTTCCAAAAATTGGCGATAGAGCGAAGTTAATATCAAATCTTAATGATTGGCGAAAAATATTGGATATGACAAATAACAAAGTACAATTTTTGGTGAGTTAGTTTTTCTAGTTACTTTGTAAAATTTAGTAAATTATTACTTTTTTAATTCATGGTTGGATTTGTTAAGTTTTTAGTTTTCTGTCATTGTCATATTATTATATTTACCAATTTATTTTGGTACTTACATTTTTTTTTTTGCAACTTATTAAAAATTGATTCATCTATATTATTAGGATATTACAAATGATTACCCTCAAGAACTAAGTATAAGTATTCCACCTCCATTAACTACTCCTGAACCCGAAGAAAATTTTTTAACTCCAAACACTGATACTGAATCTGTCGTTTTGGGTAGTGAAACATCAACACATTCTTCTATAGATAGTAAAACTGATGAGGTAGATATTTCTCTAATTAAACAATATCATTGTCTCTTAGACCTTAGTTGTATAATTGTTCTTAAAATAGGTACCTATGTAACAAAAATATAGTAACTTAAGTAACTTGAGGTTCAATCAATTCAAATTACAAAAAAAAAATAAGTTTTTTACAAGTGTTTATATTTTATTACCTATATATTTAACATTGATTTACTTATTATTAATATTTTAATGCAATTATAATATTTTTAGGGTGTTCCACTATTGGATTATTTGAAAAAAAATAGTGAAGGTCGTGCAATTTTGGCATCTAATAAAACAACCCTAGATAATGCTTCTAGAAGAAAGCTGTGTAATATAATTGTAAGAAGGGAACTACAAGAAGACCCAGAAAAGCATTTTAAAAGTCAACGTCTACTCAGTCTTTCGCAAGAAATTGTCAACATTTTTCCTGGAGAACATATTAGTACTTATTTTATTCCATACATAAACTATGGTAAACTATTTTCCATATGTTTAATTACTTATTAACTTTATTATTTTTAACTTGTATGTTTTATTCAACAGGCCCAACATTAAAAAAATCTGCAAAAGGGAAACTTTTAGACTGTTTCAACAACAGACGAAGGGAGTACAAGAAAGCAGGATTAATAGTCAACTCTCCTAAGCAGACACATCATACTCCGCCAAAATCAGCACTACTACTAGCTACTACCCAACCAGTTGTTCATACTGGTAACAATTTAAATTTTTTTATAGAAAGCAAAATACTCATTTTTAAATATTTTTTATAGATAGTGAAAATGTTGATGAATCTTTATCGTGGCTCCATAATTCTTCTGATCCTTGGGAACTTGTTATAAAACATTGGTCTATTACTAGAGCCAAACGCTTAAAAAAAATTTTGGACACAAATTCTCAAGAGATATCTATTGCTGATTACATGAAGGAGTACCCAGCGTTACAAAAACCAGCAGGATATAATCTAGTAAGATTTAATAAACTAGTTGTTGCGTGCTGTTTTGACTGTTGCAATAGTTTTTTTTTAAATTATCAATATTTAAAAAATGTTAATATTGGTCATGAATAAAGTTATTATAAATGTCAAAATAGTATGTTCTTAATAAATATAATAATTGATATTTTGTAATATTCATATAAACATTTCTTATATTTTTTTAGTTGATCAATGATTTTGAATTCATATATCCAGACAAAATAAACAGCCTTTTTGAAACATTTCCTCTTTATAAAGTCAGAATACTAGAACTTGCAAAAACTGTATCTGAAAAATTAAGGGACAATACCATCAAAGGAATATTTAATGAATATCTTGATTCGGCATCAGGTACACAAAGCCGGTCTTAATTTTAAGTAGTTTATTATTATTAAATTATAAATTATTTTTCAGCAAGTGAAGAAGCATCAGCTATAGCCACATTTTGTATTTTGCCATTTCTTTTTACTCCAGCTTCTACCAAAAGAAAGAAAGGAACTAGTTCTTGGAAACCATCCAAAATTGAGATGAAAGATGGCTTTATAACCCATATAAAATCATACAGTGAACTTCAAGAAACAGTATCAAGAAGAAAAAACAAGTATGCTCAACTTGGTTGCACCTTACAGCCTTTTATCATAATTATAGGCCCAAGCATAAATGATATTTCTCAAATTTATGTCTATGTTGATAACACTTATTATGTACTTAACTCAATTGTTGCAGCAATTGATTGTTGTTTCAAGGTAATTCATTCATTAAATTTAGAATATCCTTTGGAATGTCTACAAGTTTGGACATTTATTCAAAAAGTCTTTTTTAAAATTAAAACTGCTTGGGACACTGAGTTTGTATCAGTTAACTCACTTATAAGTGATATAGGAATTACTAATGTCTTATAAATTATAATTTGTTTTCATTATTCCAAACGTGTTCATAAAAATCATGTATAATAATGTTTTTTTATTTTTAAATTAAAAAAATTAAATTAATAATTTTATAACATTTAATAACTAATATCATGAAAATATAAAATTTTAATTTTAACACTTTAAATATACTATCTAGGTTCTTAAAACTTTTATTATGCCTTGTTGTTTTATTTGTAAAGAAACTTTATCTGATATAGGGTTATTGTGTAAACATTTTAAGTATAAGCACGCTAAGCATGATTTTATTAAATATATATGTATTGAAAATCATTGTAACAGGAAATTTCATTTGATAAATTCATTTAAAAAACATCTTGCTGCAATTCATAACTCACGAACATCTGAACTTACAAATAACCCTGTAACAGTTAGTTTTCATTTAAATGAATTAGAATCATTTAATAGTTCAAGAAGTTTTGTCAATACACCTACTACTTCCACTGATAGGCCACCTATAGAGCCTTTGTTGGTTGATGATTTTAACAATCATAATTTGCAAGGTAACCAAATTGAACAATTTTTAGCTTCTTTATATGCCAATTCTCAAATCCCCCGTAATGTTGTACAAACAATTACTGAAGGTGTAACAGATATTGTAAGAGGTATTCGAGGGTCATTGGTGAATTGTGCTACAAAAATTCCTCCCAATATTTCCGATCATATAAATACTACATTTCAAGGCTTTGAATCTCGTTTTTCAAATTTAAATACTGAATATAAGAGAATAAAATATTATACTGATTGTGATACTTATATTTCGCCCAAAGAGATTATTATAGGACAAAGATTGAATGAAAATAGGAACAACAATATATTTTCCATCATTCCAACTCACTGTACTGAACAGTTTATACCCGCTCGTGATGTTTTAAAAAAATTTTTCCAACTAAAAGATATTTTAAAAGATACAATTGATTATGTAAATAAAGTTAATAGTTGTGATGCTGTATTAATGAATTTTATTCAAGGTAGTGTTTGGAAGAAAAAAATTAAAGATTATGATGAAAGTCAAATTGTTTTTCCTATATTTCTATTTTTTGACGATTATGAGGTGGGTAATCCTTTGGGTAGCCATTCGGGTATACACAAATTAGGAGCGGTTTATTTGACTGTTCCTTGCATACCCATTTACCGTCAATCTTCCTTGAGCAATATTTTTTTAGCTTTATTATTTCATTCATCTGACAGACAGCAATTTGGAAACCATATAATATTTAGGCCCCTTATCAATGAGTTGAATTTTTTAAAAGAAACTGGCATTGAGATTGAATCTGATGGATTTAAAGGAAATATTAAATTTGAATTAGGTCTAATAGTAGGGGATAATCTTGGTATTCATAGCATCACCGGATTCGTAGAAACTTTTTCTTCCAATTACCCATGCAGGGTATGTAAAATAAAGAAAGAAGATATGAGAAAACAATGCTACTCCGATATTAGTTTAATTAGAAGTTTAGAGCAATATAACCAAGATGTCATAGAGTGTGATGTAACAACTAGTGGCATTAAAGATGTTTGTGTTTGGAATGATGTATGTGGTTTCAATGTGTTGGATCAAAGTGGGATGGACATTATGCATGATTTATTGGAAGGGGTATGTAAGTTTGATATGGCATTTTTATTAAATTATTATATATATGATTTAAAAATGTTTTCATTACAAATTCTTAATGAGAGAATGATTAACTTTGATTATGGGCCAGATAGTAGCAGTAAGCCTCCTGTATTAACCATGGAGAATATTCGTAAAAATAATATTCGTCTCTGCATCTGAAATGTTGGTTGTAGTTCGGTACTTTGGCTTATTCATTGGAGATTTTGTTCCCAAAACTGATCCAGTATGGCACTTGTATATACTTTTAAGACAAATTCTTAATTTAGTAACATCTATATCATTGCAGATAGATTCGTGTGAACTCTTACAAACATTAGTAGCTGAACACCATGACCTTTATCTTAGGTATAGTAAACAGAATCTCAAGCCGAAACATCATTTCATGTTACACTACCATACTATGTTAAAAAAATTTGGCCCCCTTGTAGCATTATGGTCAATGAGATTTGAGGCAAAACATAGGATATCCAAAATAGCTGCAAATACTACTAGCAATAGACGAAATATATGTAAAACTTTGGCAATCAAACATCAGTTGCAATTAAACAATTTATTTTTCAAAGGTTCATTGCCTAATAATTTTGAAACAGGACCACCCAAGCCCCTGAGTGACTTGGAATTGGAAGTTTTAAAACAATTTTTGCAATTTAATTCTGTAGAATCTATTGTTAAGTGTCCTTGGGTACTTATAAAAGGTACCAAATATAAACCAAAGCTAGTACTCACATTAGATATATATGAAAATGATTTTCCTATATTTGGAATAATAGAAGACATATTTTTATTTAATGATACTTTGGTAATATTTAAGTGTAAGCGCACAACTACTGTTATATTTAATGATCATGTATTTTCATATGAGGTAAAAATAGATGATGAATGTACATTTGTGTATCACCATGCATTGCTTTCTTATATTCCAAATAACATCAGTGTATTACCAAATGGAAATAGATATATAACACTAAGAAGCAGTATTTAGATTGTTATATTGTATTTATGTTATTTATTACCTATGTCTTTATAAAACTGTATAAATTGTATAATATTATATGTATGTTATGCTTATATATAGATATAAATATTTTTAGTTAATTTGTATTATTTGTTATATTATGCTGCCTTTCTTAAATAAAAGTTTTATATTTTAATTTCTTGTTTTATAAATTATTTATTATAAATTAATTTATTGATTTTATTACTTGTCAATATTGGAAGTAATCAAGTAACCCTAACTTCCAATTCAAGTTTTTCAATAAATAATCTCTTATATGAAAAGCCGGGACGAATGGCCCTAGTGCTTCTCCCAATTGGAGCCGCGCATGCTACTTAATAATAGTAGGTAACATTAACAAAATAATTTGTAATTACTACAATAATAAATCCAGTACAAGTTACAAATTGCAAAGTAAAGTTTACATATATATATGTGTCATTGGAACACAATGTAATGTCATATCAACAACTATCCTGGTAGTTGCAACTGTAAGGCTTTCTAATATAGTCACTGAACTATTTGTTAGAATTATTCTATATATTACTTTGTTTCAACCAAACTGCTAATTAACTACAACAGACAATATTTGTGTAGCAACAAATATATAAGTAATGGCTACATAATAATGTATTGTTATGTTTACAACTAATTTGGTAACTGCAATCGAATACAGTTTACCAAAGACTTATTGTAATATTAACCAACCATATTGTTGTCACGGGTGCAACCAAAAATTCTGGTAGTATGAATCATATTCTGGTAATTATAACCATATTTTTTTTTCCGTGTTCACTTCCAGTAGAAACCATAGGAACTATCGATATGATGATCAGCATTGAAGGGCGAGAATTTATGATTCGGTTCGATATAATATTCGACGATTTTCCAATAAACCAGGACGGTTTACTCGGTTATGAATTTTTGGAACGAGAATCAATGCACATAGACTTTGAAAATAAACTACTGAGAATTCCTTACTCAATTGAAAATAACCGAAGTGTTATAATACCACCACGTAGCAATTGCATAATAACAATAAACGCAGAGGAGGCAGTAGGTCATGACGTAATTGCAATTCAAAAACAGGAAATAAATGAAGACGTGATAATTGCTAATAGTCACGTGATAATTGCTAATAGTCTCAGTCCCGTGCATGGAAATAAAATCGTAAGTAATATAATCAATATTTCGGAACAACCGTTCGTGATCGATGAGTTGTCCACCGAAAATTTACAATGGGAACCGTACTCCGATCACGTATATTACATTAAAAGCGACCATGACGAACAAACGCTGGACACAAATCATGCCAAAGACACAACGAATCGTATACAATTATTAAACGAAGCCATCAAAACTGATGACCTAAACAACGAAGAACGTGACAGTATTATGGATTTATGTCATAAATATGCAGATTTATTTTTTTTAGAAGGTGACTGTTTAAACACAACAGACGTGGCTAAGCATTATATAAACACGCCGCGCTGCGTGAAACCTATAAACATCCGACCATACAGACTACCGTGGGCGTATCAAGAAGAAGTAGAAAAACAGATCAATGATATGAAATAAAGTAACATAATAAAAAATTCAATTTCACCTTTTAATTTTCCACTTGTGGTAAATAAAAAAAAACCAGGTGCCAACGGACAACAAAAGCTACGAGTATGTATCAATTTTAAAAAAACTAAATGAAGTGACGGAAAATGAAGCATACGGATTACCTAACTTAGTAGAAATACTAGAATCACTCGGGTCATCCAAATATTTTTCCACGTTAGATTTGGCGAGTGGTTATCATCAAATAAGCATAAACAGTGATGACACGTATAAGACAGCATTTTCAACCAAATCCGGACACTACGAGTTTCTACGAATGCCGTTTGGGTTAAGTTCAGCACCCGCAACATTTTCAAGAGCCATGAAATCTGTTTTAACTGGACTAGAAGAATTATGCACAGCATACCTAGATGATATTGTGGTGCATGGGTCAAGCTTGCGTGACCATCAAAATAAATTAGGAAAAGTCTTCGATCGACTACGAACACACAAGCTACAATTGCAACCTAGTAAATGCGCGTTTCTAAGAAAGGAAGTATTGTATTTAGGGCATATCATAAATGAAAACGGAGTATCACCGGACCCAAACAAAATAAAATGCATCCAAAATTATCCTAAATTAAAAAACGTAAAAGACATAAAATCTTTTTTAGGATTATTGAACTACTACAGGAGATTCGTGAAATACTTTGCAAAACTGGCAAAACCACTGACAAACTTACTGAAAAAAGACACACCATTTATATGGGATGATCTTTGTGAAAATGCCTTCGAAGAACTCAAGAAAGTGCTAATCAACCCACCGTTATTAATTTATCCACAATGGGAAAAAGGACAATTTAATTTAACCACGGATGCCAGTCAGTATGCATTAGGGGCCATACTCTCTCAAGGAGAACCAAACGAAAATAAACCTATTGCATTCGCAAGTAGGACTTTAAATAAGGCTGAAAATAATTATAGCGTCATACAAAAAGAATTGTTGGCAATCGCATGGGCCGTCAAGCATTTCAGACCTTACCTTTATGGACGCAGGTTCACAATTATAACTGACCATCGACCCTTAACCTACTTATTCAATCTTAAAGACTGTTCATCCCAATTAATGAGATGGCGACTTCAGTTAGAGGAGTATGATTACGAAATAAAATATCGCGCTGGGTCATTAAATACCAACGCAGATTGCCTGTCTCGGATACACATTATAAAAACTACTGACCCCAGTAGCGATGACTACGAATTGTTCTCAAAAGCTGAAGAAAAACCGATATTTAATTCACAAATACTTGAAATCGAGGGTAGTATTAAAAATGCAGATCAAACTGATAACTTAATACTACCTATACCAGAGAATCTAATTATTACCCAAACAGCTATAAGAGACATCATTGATAAAAATCAAATAGACTTGTCGGGAAGAAACGACACAAACGATAAATTTATTAAATATATTAAAGATGGAAGAAACATAATATTTTACAAAATCAAGCCAACTCACTTAAGCGAACTAACCCCTGAAATTATATTATCAGCAATTTCCAAAATAAAAAAGTACTGTGAGGAAAACGAAATAAATTATTTTTCTACGACTCGATTGGAAGGACTGACAACATTGAGCGGTTTCCAACGGGTCCGAACTATGTTTAGGTATAAATTCAGAAATTCAGGAATTGAAGTAAAAATTTTTAAGGAACAGCAATTTTCGGAAACAGAAAAGAAGAAAATTATTTATGAATTTCATGATACACCAATGGACATTCTGGAGTCTCGCGTACAATCAAAAGAATGAACTCACAATATCAGTGGAAAAATTTGAAAAGAGATGTGAAGAATTACGTAAAAAGTTGTGAACTATGTCAAAAAAACAAGACAAACAAGACAATGAGACAACCAATGATAATCACAACTACGGTCACAAAACCCTTCGAACGTATCTGTTTAGATATTGTTGGGCCACTACCAAAAACTTTATCAGACAATCTATACATACTGACTATGCAGGACGAGTTAACACGCTATGCCATCGCGGTAGCCTTAAGCAGGGTTGGGCAGTATCTTCGATACAAGTATCTAAGATACGTATCTTAGATACAATTGTATCTTGTATCTTGTATCTCGATACAATTATGTGAAGTATCGAGTATCTTGTATCGCGATACATTTTTAGTCAATGTATCAAGTATTTCATGAATTAATTTAATCGAAAGATACTCGATACATTAATGCGATACTTTGAAAAATTAATTGTTTACGATTATTTTTACTTGTCAGAAACCACTTTTGAAAAGATAGTGGTGTAATGGTTGTATATAAAATATAATATTATTTTACACACGTACTTTGAATTGGACTTTACGTCTGTAAGACTGTACCTTATTTTTCTACTATGTAATAGTACCTATACCTTTCGCGATAAGGTAGGTAATGAACACGATAAAATTAGTAGATTATATTTTTACACAAACACTGCCGGCTACACACTTGGTGTTCTGCGGACTGTGAGTCACTATGTGACGATCGTTTGCCTTTACTACACGTCTACACGTCTACACTGACTCAGATTGTATATTTGTATGTAATATAATATTAATATGTCCGAAATTAAAAATAATTTGTTTATTCCACTCATTTTGGATGGAAAATATTTCAAAATAAAAAAACTACCGACAATGGAAAATGAAAACATCAAAGCAAAATGTGTTCTCTGCAATGATGACAAAAAAGAATATAGCGGCACATTAAGATCCACTTCTAATTTTCGCATTCATATCAAGGTAAATTTATTAATTATTAATATTTGTTATCTATTATTTATTTATTAGTATTTATTAATTATTATAATGTTATTTTATATTTCAGAGAATTCACAGTAATGTACTAGAAGAATTTGAGAATTATATTAAATCTACTGTTAAAACGTTTGAACGTCGTGGTACAAAAAGAAAATTAAATGATTCAAACCCAAACATAAACATGCATAAACAACAGAAATTAAATTTGTATTTTAGCGATCATCAAAAAAACGAGGCCAAACAAAAAACGTTTGATACAAATATTGTAAATTATGTCGTTTGTAGCATGAAGCCATTATCAACGGTTGAAGATGAACATTTTATAAAGATGATTAAAGGTTAGTATATTAAGCATTGACATATTGTATTTCAGTATTTGTATACCTAGTTATTTTTTCGCGGTACCATTTTTAATATTATGTTAATTATATTTTATGTAAATACCTATATAAAATTGCATTTACAATTATAATTTATTATTTTTATGAAAAAAAATAATTTTTAAAAAATGGGGGGAAAATGACGCATCGAAAATATATTGGGGGGAAAATTTCCGGTTACCCATATATTCATATATTATATTGTTTACCAGTCCAGAAAATTAATCCTATAACTCATAACTTCTTGTTTCTTTCTAATAATTTAATAGATATTGATGGTACTTTAAAAATATTTTCGAGAAGAACATTAAGCCGTCGCATTCTAGAAAATTACACATTTATTTGTGAAAAATTAAAAAATGTTTTTGAATCTGATCCAAGACCTAGTGTATGTACAACAGCTGATATATGGTCAACAAAACACAAATCATTTATGGGAGTCACAGCGCATTGGGTACATTTTATTTTTATTTTAGTATATAAACTTATACATTTACTATAATATTTATAACATATTTTAGATTGATGAAAACACATTAACTCGTTTAAGTTGTGTATTAGCCTGCAGGCGATTTCGTGGCTCTCACACATATGACAAAATTGCTGAATTGCTACATGAAATAATATGCGAGTTTTCAATTGAAAGAGAACAGCTGATTTCAACTGTTACCGACAACGGTTCAAATTTTGTAAAAGCATTTAAAGATTTTGGTTGTGAAATAGATTGGAATTTCCAAATTGATGATTTAGAATTCAATGGTATGAAAAAATATATAAATATATAGGTACATGGTGTACCTATGGTTTTTGTTTTAATTAAATTGTTTTGAATTTGTAGATGATAGAGAAAATGCAGACGAAGAAGAAAGTACTGATGAGGCTACATTTGAAAGTATCGTTGTAGATGACACCATGACACAAGAAACTGAAATTTTCTCATCATTTACGCTGTGCAAGTCACACATTGAGTCTTATTGCGACTACAGATTTTAACAAAATTCTAAAAGGGACTCCAGCATCTAGAATCAACCATTCTGTTATGGGTAAATGTACAACACTCTGGAATTTGTCACGAAAACCAAAATCTTCAGAAATCATCCATACTATATTAAATTGTTCGCTGAAATATCCATGTCCTACTCGGTGGAACTCTCTTTATGACGGTATTACACAGCTTTTGAAATACAAAGACAAATTAAATTTAGTATTAAAAGAATTAAATGTTAAGTATAGTTTCAAAGATATAGATTTTGAATATTTAGAGGAATTAGCTGCGTTATTAAAGCCTATTGCTGGTGCCTTAGACTTTTTGCAGAGTGAGAATCAATGTTATTACGGTCAGCTTTTACCCACATTATATTCACTTAAAATTAGACTAGAAATGTTATATACACAGATTTTATACCTACGTCCAAAACACTACACTTGGAAGAGCATTTAGCATTGCAAATAGATGAAACTATGTTCCAGGACAAGTACTTAAAAAGCAACCGACTATACAACCTAAACGAAGTAGCAAAGCCTGTGAGCTATCTCCAAATTAAAAAAACAATGGATAAAAACCAAAACAAATATACCGAGATACAAAGAAATAATGGGTATTTACTATACGCAATTACTAGCATAATATTTATCACATTTTCCATATTTTGGATCAAGAAAATCAACGAAATCATAACAAAACGAAATACGAACACACCACAAAATAAAGAGGAATTTATCCAACTTCAAGCAGCAGCTCCAGCAATAGAACCGTCAGAATTCGTACCAATAACAGAAACAACAGATGAAAACAGTCTCGCACTATACCCGAAGTTGCGGACAGAATTTTAGGAAAATCCAAAGATTTCCCATCTAAAGGGGGAGGAATGTAGTAAACCTCAAGGTGGCACGTAGTAATTAGTATTCTAATACTAACCTGCTAGTAACAATAGTCATGTATTGACAAATCCTTTAACTATTTTCCTCATCATGACGCACGTAACCCATTATATGACATTGAAGGTACATATAAATACGAGTGTTAAACACTATTGTAATTAGACTTAAGTTATTACTGTAAGTACTCACTACGGGCACGCGAACTCCTACGGAGTGTTTACTGTCGTCGTGTCCGCACTTTTAACCAAATAATCATAATTGTTTTATGTCTTAATAAAGTATATCACTTTCTAACTAAATTAAAGTGTATGTTATATAATTCATAACAACCTTTTTCCTATTCAAACATACGTCGGAAATAACGGAGCTGCATCGTCGTAAAAGAAGCATTGTTCATAGCAGTGGCAGGGCTGTGCACCACATAAAACACCTCCAAACATGGTTAGTAAGAATATTTCTATGTGATATCGTTCAATATACATAATGTTAAAAATATTTTTTGAAAAAAACCGCCTTTTTTTAAATTTTAGCAACAAGTTTGTGACAAGAATAAATGTCCTTGGCAGCAGTGTGCAATATTGACTTTAGCAAGAAAAATTGAATTATTTAACGAATTTTATAATTTAACATATGATGAACAATCAGCTCTTTTGATTTCGTTTATAAAAGTGAACAATCCTAAAAGAAGACGACAAGGAAAGACAGATGCTACATCTCGACGATTTTGTTCTTTTAAATATTATATAGATGATTCTCAGGTATGTAAGGATACTTTTTTAAATACATTTAATATAACAAGAAGACGTGTTATGACATTACAAGACAAAATTAAATCAGGTATTTTAATACCTAAGGATGGCCGTGGAAAACATAGTAATAGACCTCATGCAATTGACGCACCTGTAAAAGATTTAATTAGACAACACATAAATAGTTTACCCCGTCAACCATCACATTACAGCCGCCTCACAACAGATAACTTGCAATGTTTAAGTCCAGACTTAAATTTATGTAAACTCTATCGATCTTTTAAAAATAAATATCCTAATATAAATACCAGTCAACGTATCTATAACAATGTATTTCAATCGGAATTTAAATTACGTTTCGGCTATCCACGTTCAGATACATGTAAACAGTGTGATTTTTTTTATAATAAATTAATAGCAGCTGATACAGAGGAAGAAAGAAAAAAATAGAAATTGATAGTATGTTGCACCATTCTAGAGCCGAGCAATCGTATGATGCCCTTAAAAAAGATACAGAGTTCGCTAGACTAAATAGCTCTACTGTAGTACTTTGTGTTGATCTACAACAAGTATTATTTTGTCCAACTCTTACACATTCTAATATGTTTTATCAGAGACAACTTTCCAATTATAATTTTGCGATTCATAATATGGGAAATAATGCAGTTTCAATGCATTTGTGGTATGAATGTATCGCTAAAAGAGGCTCATTAGAAATAGCTTCGTGTATTTTAAATTTTATCGAGTCTAATTATAATATTCTTGAACATGGTGAAGAGAGGAAGTTGATAATATGGTCTGATAGATGCGTTGGTCAAAATAATAACTGGCGAATATTAAACATGTATTCCTATCTAGTCTCTTGTAAGTATTTTACAGAAATTCATCAAAAATTTCTTTCGACTGGCTTTTTACCATGTGACCGTGATTTCGCTTTAATTGAAAAACAAAAAAAAACAGCAAAAGTGCTTGTACCGTCACAATGGAAATACGTTATCGCTAATGCAAGGTTAGAAAAACCATTTACTATTGTTGAAATGTCTCAAATTGATTTTAAAGACTTTTCCTCGCTAGAAAAAGATATGACAAAAAAAAAACTAAAAATAACTCAAGCAATGTGGTTGAAATTATCAGCTGATGCGCCTATGCATGTAAGTATTCGTGAAAGTTATAATACTCTAAGACCATGGAAATCACATGAAATACGTCATAACAACTTTGGAGAGAATATTTTATCTATTAAAGACTTACCACCAGCGTATCAATGTCCATTGGCCTTGACAAAAGAAAAGAAAAAAGATCTTTTAGATATGTGCAAGTAATTCCTCAAAAATATAGTGACTTTTTTAAATCATTGCCATGATAATGTAAATTATTATTAAATTTAATATTCTTATTTTACTTATAAAGACTAGATAATAAAAACATGTGCAAATATAATATTTTAATTTTTTTAAATATGTACAAAAATGATTATGTTTAAAGTTGGAAGAACGTGCTACGTCCAGTCCAAATAATATTTAAAGGAAATAATATAAGTTATTTTGTTTTTACTTGATACTGAACAATTTTCAAATTGTTACATAGCACGTTATTCCCGCCGACCCTTCAGTTGTATTAACTTACGTGTGTGCGTACAGCGTGCGACGTGTCAATAGCATAGACGGCAAATAAATGGCAATATGATTACCCGCATCGTACTATGCATTGTAATACACTCTATCGTCACTTTTAAAAATAAAATTATTGATATTATATAGACGACAAATAATATAATATATTTTATAGACGGGCCACGGGCGATCCGATAACGATAAGCTCGATGTTCATTGTTTACACACACACACACACAAGCACGCACCGTTCCTTCTAGTAAAAACGAATTTAACGATAAACAAGATAAACAAAATCATACACATTTCAAAATGTATAGCCGTATAGGTAATAAAGAAATGTCGTTTTGAAAGTAGAATAAAAATAAGTAACTATTTTAAAGCACAAATTTGCGCCCCTTCATAATTTGCGCCCCTGGCGTAGGCACAGTTCGCCATACCCTTGCTACGCCACTGAAAACATGCAATCTATGTAAGTCATTTGAATAATATTTTGTACGTCTGAGAGTATAAATACAAATTGGCAAGTTGTAGCTTATAACCCAGAAACACTAAAAATCAAAATGGTAAACCCAGAGAAGTTAGGTTTTGAGGGGGTACTCAAGTTAATACCTTCTTTCTCGGGAGGATCAGAATCAGAGTTAGCGTCTTTTGAAACTAAATATGAATTCATTTTTAAAAATATTTCTGATAATTTAAAACCAATGTGGTAATCGTAATTTGATAAGATAAAAGATTATATTGTACAACGCACCCGCCCAGTGCGTCTACGCGCGGGAGAGATAAGTTAGTTACCCGGTCGACCGCGACGCGAGACGTTACGTTTTAAAAATAATAAATTATGTTACAAATAAAAGTGTGTTTTTTTTATATTTAATTTTTAGTCAGTACCTATGCAAAATACAGCTCGTCTAAACCACGACGACACCAACTATTTTGGAAGCTATAATAGCTCAATTAAAGGGTAACGCTTTTGAGGCGGTCCGATATAAAGAAATCAATACCTGGGAGGAATTAAAAAAATTATTTAGAACCGTTTTCGGTTCAGCGCATTCAGTGTCGTACTTACAGGTACAATTGAGTCAGATGAGGCAAAATACAAAGGAATCGGTTAAGGAGTTTTCTATTAGAATCGAAAAAATGGCACACGAATTAACACACGCATTAACGGTAGATAAAGCTGAGGTTAATATAATAGCACAAACAATACAAGCGCACGCACTTAGCGTATTCATAGCAGGCATATCGCAATCCATCGGTATAATATTAAAAGCGCGTAACATTAAAATATTTGAGGAGGCAGTTTTACACGCGATGGAGGAAGAAAAAACAACCGAGTATTTTAACACGGCACACGGGTATAATAAGTCCCAGAATAATAAAAATAAATTTGATAAAAAAAGTATAAAAGATAAAAGTTCGATAAAATGCCACTGTTGCGAACGAATAGGTCATTACGCAAACGAATGTAGGACAAGCGAACATAAATTACCTAATTTTAGAAATCCAAACAGCGGTCAAAGTACAAGTACCGAGATAAAACGAGAATATTCTAGCAAATTTTGCAAGTACTGTAAAAAATCTAATCATGACATTAGCGAGTGTCTAAAGCTAAAGGATAAAAAAAGATTAGAGGGGAGAAATAATGAAGATGACAAAAACAGATCTTTTGAGGAAATTCAATCTAGGAATAATAATGTACGTATAATAACGCCCATAGATCATGAACACATAACATGTTTTTCTGATAAATTCATAAAAAACGAAAATAAATTCTTAATTGATAGCGGATCAGAAATGAACTTAATTAAAATTTCAACTCTAAAAGGGCACATAATTGTAAATGAGAAAGATAAAAAAAATATTAAAGGAATACATGCAAGTCCGGTAGGAACGATAGGATCGGTCGTTATTCCAATTTATATTAACGAACAACCTTTTGTGGTTAAATTCGATATTGTGCAAAACGATTTCCCAATACCCGAAGCCGGTATATTAGGCATAACGTTTCTAAAATTAAATAAAGTTGTGTTAGATTGAGATAAAGAAGTGGTAATAATACCAGAAAAAATAACTAATCATATAATTATTCCGCCGAGAAGTAATTATGTATTACAGATTAAAGCCGACGAAAAAATCAATCACGAATTAATAACGGTAAAAAAATTCGAAATTAATGAAAACGTAATAATAGCTAATAGTATCAGCCCAGTCAGAGGTGATAAAATAATTAGTAATATAATAAACATATCCGAGCAACCGTTTATAATTGACCAATTAACCACGAGTAATCTAAAATGGGAACCATACAATGATAACGTTTTTATTGCAAGCGAAGAGAATCAATCGGGTAATAAAATTAAAAAAATTAAAGAAGCTATTAATACGGATCATCTTAATGAGGAAGAACGCGATAACATAGGTAATAGATATATGCTGTCGGTTTTCCGATTTGTTTTTTTTTTGAAGGTGACCGATTAAGTGCTACCGATATAGTTACACACAAAATTAATACACCGCGTTGCGTTAAACCGATTAACATACGTCCATATAGGCTACCACATGCGTATCAGGACGAAATTGAAAACTAAGTGAAGGAGATGAAAGAAGCGAACATAATACGCGATTCTTTATCCCCATTTAATTTTCCGCTGGTAGTAGTAAAAAAGAGAAAGGATGCGGAAGGAAAACAAAAATTGCGAGTGTGCGTAGATTTTCGTAAATTAAATGAGGTTACTGAAAACGAAGCGTACGGATTACCTAATATACTAGAAATATTAGAATCTCTCGGTTCATCTAAATATTTCAGTACTTTGGACCTCGCGAGTGGTTATCACCAAATTATGATTGTAGTGGTGGGAATTATCGTTCCTTTTGTGGAATCGTTCCAATCGGTACAGTTACAATAAAGTACCGATTCCAAAATACTCGTTACATCGGTACAATCGGTACATTTTTTTTAGTTACTATTGTACTCAGATTCGTATTGTTCCACTACGCTGAACGATCAAGTATTCAAGTGTGTACACGTTTTTGAAATATAATGGATATTTATGAACGAATATGCTTCGACGCATCGTACACCCATTATACATACAATACCTATTACCTACTATTTTACTGTATTCGGAAATTATCACCGCTTTAATAATTATATAATGCAGTTACAATTAAATAAATATATGATTCATAAAAAACAATGTTTAATATATTATTATGAAATATAATGACATAAAAGTGTTTAAATATACATTATACAATATTAATACCTATTAGTTTATCACCTACTATTGTGAAATACAAACGCTATAAAAAATAGATTTGTAAATACTTGTTTTTTCATAAAAGAACACAATAAAATAAAGAAATAAACATTTCCTGTGTCTGATTTCGGTATAGTTGATAGTTGTGAAATGTGTAATGGTATTCTATTAATAATACTTAATATTTACTTTATCAAGAATCAAAACTATAAGTCTATAAATAACATATTTACGTATATCACAATACACATATACGTATAAATAATAATATTATTTTGTTTTGAGTTGTTTTTATTTTACATTACTGTAATGTCTGTAATTGAATTGATTTTCATTTGGTTAACAGTCGCCATTGGGTTACTAACCATCTTATTATCTTAGTTATTAAGTACTTAATTTTTTATGAAGTTAAATAATTTGGTGTTTTCGAGATTTTTGAATCAAAAACATTCTAAAAGGTAAGTACTGGATTTATGTTAAATAGTACGCTGATGCAGTATAATGTAACGTGATCGTCAAAGAAAAAAATAGTTTTAATTACTGCAAGTATTAATGAATTTATAAATAAATACTATGTGCTTTGCTGATTATCTTTAGAACATTCATTCAACTATTTTTTTAATAATAAAAACAAATATTATTTCGTTATTTCATATAGAATAGATAATAATACATACTTTTATTTTTTTAAGTTCCAGAAAATATTATTATTTTTAAATGGAGAAGAAAAGTAGTGATATCTGGAATCACTTTTCAGTTATAAATAATGAGAAGGCAAAGTATTCATACTGTTCAAATCCAATTTCGTATAAAGGGGGTTCAACTACAAATTTAACCAAACATTTAAAAAGGAAACACTACGTACAATATGAAGCTAGGAAAATTCCACGTTTAGAAATGGTAGAACAAAATTTAGATGACCATGAACCTGATGAATCAAACGAGAAAAGTCCACAAACCTCACAACCTCAAATTTTAAGTTGTCAACCTTCCGCATCGACCAACATAAATACAAAAAAAACACGCCCATTACAAACTTGAGTAGATTCATATATTACGAAACCGATTTCTCTACCTAAATAAACAAAAAATACTCGACGAACAGTTAGCAATAATGATCGCAAAAGAGTTTCAACCATTTAGTTTGATGGAAAACGAAGGATTTAAAAAATTCGTTCATCTATTAAATCCTGGGTACAAATTACCATCTAGAAAAACAATATCAAAATCATTATTACCACAGTTACTCAATGAAACTAAAGAAAGAGTGAAAAATAATTTAAATAATGCTCAATTTATAGCGTTTACTACTGATGGCTGGACTTCAATAAATAATGATAGCTTTGTTGCCGTGACCGTTCATTTTATTGATACAACAGAATGTGTTTTAAAGTCTTTTTTACTTGGGTGTTTTAATTTTGAAAAATCTCATTCTAGTAATAATTTGTCAGTGTTTTTAAAAGATTGTTTTAATGAATGGAATATTAGTGAAAAAATCAAGGTTGCTGTCACTGACAATGCGGCAAATATAACAGCAGCAATCAAAATGAATAAAAACTGGCATCATATACCATGTTTAGCTCACACAATAAATTTAATTGCTCAAGCTGGACTAGAAGAAATAAACCACGTATACAAAAAAGTTAAGAAAGTTGTCGAGTTTTTTAAACGAAGTACACAATCATATAAAAAATTAAAAAATGCACAAACTCAAATGGGTTATCCAGAATTGAAATTGATTCAAGACGTTACTACGCGCTGGAATTTAACTTTTGACATGTTTCAAAGGTGTATACTATTAAAGAACCACTCATTTCCACAATTGCCATAATAGGTAACGTAGACAATTTGACTAACGAAGATTTTGAAATAATGCAACACTATTGTGAAATATTTAAACCCTTTAAAGAAGCAACTGTTGAACTTAGTTCTGAAAAAGGCGTTTCAATTTCTAAAGTCTTAATTATAACTCGAATGTTACACTCTCACATTAAAAATTATATACAGAATATTCAACTACCACATACAATTCATTTGATGCTTTCTAAAATGCTAACGAAAGCCGATAAAAAGTTTGAAGGTATTGAAAATCAACGAGTATTAACAGAGGCAACTTTATTAGATCCTCGTTTTAAAAAAAAAAGCATTTGATAACCATATTATATACCAGCGTACGTACGATCAAATCGTAGAAAAAATTGCGGCAATAATTAAAAGGAATAAAAATAATGACGAACAAAATATAAATACACCATTGAACGATAATGCAATAGAAAATGAAACATCTGAAATTTGGAAACACTTTAATGCACAGGTATTCCGTATACTAAATTTATGTATTTAATATATTTAAGAGTGTTTGTAACTTAAATCATATTGTAATTGTACACCAACTTCTTAAGCTATTGTGGAGATCGACAGATATATAAGTGAGCCGTTACTCGACAGAAAACCAGATCCACTTAAGTGGTGGAATAATAGAGAAATATCTATCCAAATTTGTTTGAGATGATGTTATTACGGTTGTGTGTGCCGTCGAGTTCTGTTCCGTGTGAACGAATCTTTTCAAAAGCCGGATATACTATTTCAGAAAGACGTAGCAGGTTATCGTTAAAAAACGTTGAAATATTAATGTTTTTAAATTGTAATTATTAAAATAAGTAAAATTGTTAATTATTACTATTATTATTATTTTTAAACTTTAAAATCAATGCTTGTTAATAGTATTCATATTAAAATAATAAATTACTTTACAGTAATACAACTTACTACCTTCAGTATTTTTAAATAAAATAGTTTTACAATAATTAATAATACAAATTTAAAAATGTATTGATGTAACGATTGGAACAATCAGTGGCGTAGTTACGGGTGTAAGGGGTTTCCACCCCACTCCTCCAAAAAAAAAAAAAAAAAAAAATCTTTTTTAAATTGGTTAGAATTTTAAATAATAGATAAATAATACTAGAACAAATTAACATGTATAATATTATTATTTTTACTATATATATTAATATAGTTATAGTCTTATAGATATTAAACGAGTGTTTACACTTCTAAGTTTTATTTTAAGAAAACCAATAAATTGTAAAATCGACGAAAACAGCGATAACGGCCTCCGACGATCTATCGACCGTAACTGGGTAGTGGGTACATACTACGTACCTACTCACGTCAAACTGTCGAAGTCCTGCGTGAGTGTGTGCGTAGAGTTTACGCGCAGAATTAGAAACGCAGTGGAACGAACAAAATATTTGTATTACATGTCCTACTATTCCTACTGTTAGTATAGTCGCCACTCGCCAGTCGGTACTCGGTACTCGGTATCGGTGTGGTATCGGTATCGCCTGATGGGGACGATTTTGTAGTTAGAAACTTTGTACCGATGTAACGTTTGAGGAACGATCAGCTGTACTCGTTCCTACTCGTTCCACCAATGTAATCGTTACTTTGTACCGAATACAGCAGTAACGACCCACCTCTATATGATTGATAAGGCAGACACTCACAAAACAGCTTTTTCTACTAAATCAGGTCATTATGAATTCTTGAGGTTACCATTCGGACTTCGTTCCGCACCAGCAACATTTACGCGGGCCATGAACATAGGTGCAAATAGGGTGGGGCTTGGGGGCTAAGCCCCCCCAATATTTAATCTAATATTAAAATTTAATGTCCCTATTAATAATCAAATGTTGTTTTCGATTACTAACTATGATTGTAAAAGTGTAGAATATGGTCAATATAATTTTTTTTTTTAAATGCTGAGTTGCAACCTACATCGACAACCGTTGCCATCGGCCTACCGATATAGCTCCGGCAGTCGAGTATTAGCAGCATACGCACAAAGTCTATCATTTTTCATTATAATAATACTGTGTCTAAAATATAACTTAATAGTTCAATAGTTGATGTGTGTTTTTTTTGTTAAAACGTTCCTGACTCGAACAAATATTATATGTCCCCGTTGGACTTAACCGACGGGACATAACAAAAATTATGTTATAATATGTTTGTACGGACTGTACGCACTATTTCTATTAGGATTCAGTCTTCAGTGGACAGTTGACGGTTTGTCTAGTTTGTCAGTATAACACTATACTTATAGTAGTTATATTAATATAACATTGTTACTATAATAGCCAGTGTTATAGTTGTTGTAAGTACATAATATCAGTATGCACAACGCAAGAGTATATTGCCCGATTTCAATAAGAAATCTGTTACGAATAAATGATGACATAATATTTAGAAATCGAGGGTACACATCCGTGCAAAGGTGTGTGAAATACTATTAATGTGCATTAATAAATTGACGCATGGTGCCACGTAGGGCCATTAAGACCATGGTCACACGTACTACCACCAAAACGAGGACAACCTTCTGTACATCCTATTACTGTTTGATATATTAGCCAGAAGACTTAAGGACATGGGTCACTTGTATTCCGACACACACACTGTGTCAGTCGCGTCGCGGTCAAGTCCTTAGTCTTCATAACTCTCTGTAAAACTATTGAAACTTAACTCAATATTAATATATGTTTGTGCTGTATAATTGTTTAAATCAAATAAAATCACTAATACATTAAAGTAGTGTCTTATATTTAATAAATCAACAATCAACTCCTTCCCCTGAGGTGTTAATAAGTCACCCGGTTCACAACAGGGAACAAATTTTGGTGCCGAAACCAGGGATCTCTACAGTCGTCAAACGTCAACTACAGAGGTCTCTTCTCCGTTCACGAAGACAGCAGTCAACGTTGAAACACACCAGGAGCGAACCAGTCGACAAATCAACTATCCACGAAGGAGTGTTTTTTTTTCAAATGGACAGCAAATTGTAAGCATTTTTTTTAATTTTACTAATACATGTCTGATACGCGTCGTAGTAGTTTAAATATCACATTAGGGGACGAAATATCTTTAATAGATCTCTCTGAAACAGCTATTCATAAAATAATAGTAGGTACCACTCCTGATAAAATGTCTACAGCCAGTATGTCAACCGTGGGTGGTAATAGCGAACGAGAGGTGTCCCCTGGACTGTTGAACACAACTAGTACTAAAGATAAGACCGTAGACCGAGTAGTAAAATTAATACCCTAGTTTAGTGGGAGTATGAATGAGGACTTAGTATTTTTTACCAATGCCTGTGATTTAGTTGCGGAAATAACTCCAGTATCAGATATTGATATTATGTTAAGGACAATCGTAACTAAGCTAAGGGGTCAGGCATATGAAGTAATAAAATATGAGACTATAAGTAGTCTAGAAGCATTAAAGGAATTATTAAAGAATGCTTATGAGAAACCCAAAAATGTAGCGTATTTGCAAATAGAGCTATTTAGTGCTAGACAAAATTACAAAGAGTCTGTGATTGAATATATAAACAGAATACGTAACTTACTAAAAGAAGTTTCTGAGGGAAACACCCAAGGAAAGAGTAAGAATGATGCACTAATAATTAGCAATAATTTAAAGGAGCAAGCGCTGAGTATATTTCTAGAGGGAGTTTCTAAATATATTAAAGTTATGATTAAGAGTAAGAATCCCAAAACTTTAGAGGAGGCGGTACAGATCGCTTTAGCGGAGGAAAAAAAATAATTTAACACACCATAACGCTAATAATAATAACTTTGATAAAGAAAAAGATAGGACTAAAAGTAGATCCGCTCAAAGTTATAATAAGGGTACGTGCCATACGTGTGGAAAGTATGGGCATTATGCCAGGGATTGCCGAAATAAAAAAGATAAAAATACTGATAGTAAAAATTTTAATAAATCGATTGTAAAAGCTTTTGTAATATGCGCTTTTTGTTCTAAGAATGGCCACACGGAAGCTCAGTGTTATAAAAAGAAAAATTTAGAAAAAAAGAAACAAAAGGAGGAAAATAGTTCGGGAAACGAGACACGACCACAAGAATAGAAAACCCTTGTGTGGTCGGCGATCTTAGGGTTACACATAGTATAATGCAAGTAACTGTAGAATTAACAGACTACCATGTTAAATGTGAGTCTACTAGTTTTATCAATAATAAAGCTGAATTTCTAGCAGACACCGGTAGTAAGGTGAATGTTATTCGTATCGCAGAATTAAAAGATAATGTAAAATTATTACCAGGTAATCAAATTTATTTAAAGGGAATAAATAATAGTTTAACTGAAACCATGGGCATGGTAGAAATTCCGTTAACAATAAATAATACTAATATGGGGGATACAATATATATGGTTCTGGATTTAGCATCAGGTTTTCATCAAATACCTTTAAGTAAAGAATCAAGAGTTAAAAGTGCATTTAGCAGTGACATAGGACATTGGCAATATACCAAATTACCAATGGGTTTAAAAAATAGTCCTCCCACATTCCAAAGATTAATGAATAATGTATTGTGCAATTTGATAGGATTAAAATGTCTAGTATATTTGGATGATATTATAATATTTTCAGTAGATTTGCAAGAACATAATAAAAGACTTAGAGAAATATTCAACCGTTTAAGGTCCCATAATTTGAAATTACAGCTTCTAAAATGTGAGTTTCTGAGAAAAGAAGTAGTTTATTTAGGGCATAAACTTACGGAAAACGGGGTAAAACCTGACGAACGTAAGATAGAGTGCGTAAAGACTTTCCCGATACCAGAAAACGTAAAAGGTATAAAATCATACTTAGGACTTACGGGATATTATCGGAATTTCATACGTGATTATAGCAAAACCTCGAAACCATTGACCGATTTATTAAAGAAAGATAATAAATTCGAATGGACTACTGAATGTCAAACAGCGTTTGATGAGTTAAAACACGTATTAACTAGTAGCCCATTATTACAGTATCCGGATTTCGAAAAACCATTTAATATTACGTGTGACGCTAGCAACTTCGCCGTGGGTAGCATTTTAAGTCAAGGTGACATAAATAATGATCCACCGGTAGCATATGCATCGATAACTCTAACCAAGGCTGAAATTAGTTATTCTACGACCGAAAAAGAATTAGTAGCGATAATTTTCGGAGTTAAGCAATTTAGACCCTACGTATATGGAAGGAAATTTACCATTATAACCGACCATAAACCATTGACTTGGCTATTTAGTGTAAAAGATCCGGGTAGTCGATTACTTAGGTGGAGAATTAAGTTAGATGAATATGATACGACATGAAATATAAAAATGGGAAAACAAATGTTAATGCAGATGTGCTAAGTAGAATAAAGCATGTAAATCTTATTAATACTACCGATGAACATGAAACATTTTTAGAGCATTTTCAATCAAAAATAATAATTAACTCTCGAATAAAAGAAATAAAGGGAAATCTTGCAGACACCATCGGTAAAATGAGTATAGCCTTAGAAATACTCGAGGATGGGAAAATAACCAATAAAATAACACAGACAATCACATCTAAAATCAATGCAGGTACCCTCCCTCAAAATCTAGAAGTAGGAGGTCTAACCCACATACAAGAGGACGATAGATATATAATATTTTTAGTAACGAGAAAGCACGGTAGCGATGGTCCTGAATATAAAACTATATATAATACCATTATTAAATTAAAACATTTTTGTGAGAGAAATAAATTAACTAAGGTGGCCTTACCACAGGTAGGAATAGATGAAACATTGAATGAATTAAACTGGTCACAGATACGTGCCATGTTTAGATATGTATTCAAGGGGACGCCCATAAACATACTTGTGTATTCACAGACAGAATTAAGTCAAACCGATAAGAGCGACATTATAAAACTACATCACGACTCTATACTGGGCGGGCATATGGGAGTATCTAAAACAATAAAACGAATAGCTGCCCAAATACAATGGAAAGGTATTAGGAACGATGTAAAGAAATACATAAAAAGTTGTAGGTCATGTCAACAAAATAAATAATCAAAGAAAAATAAAATCCCCATGGCCATAACAACAACATCTACCAAACCATTTCAAAAGATATTTTTAGATGTAGTAGGAAAATTACCTACATCATACAAAAACAATTCATACATACTAATCATTCAGGATGACCTTACAAAATTTTTATTAGCGATTCCGATAGAAGATCACAGGGCTAATACAATTGCAAGGGCATTTGTAACCAACTTCGTATGTATTCATGGGTTACCCTTGAGTATATTGACCGATAATGGACCTGAATTTGTTAGTGAAATATTTAATAAAACTTGAAAGATTCTAAAGATAGTTAAAATGATGGCTAACCCATATCACCCACAAACCAATGGGGGGTTGGAAAGAACACACAGGGTAATCAAGGAAATGCTACGACATTGTGTTGATAAATATGCACAAGATTGGTGTGAACATATATCATTTGTAGTGTTTTCATTTAATTCAGCTGTACATGAAAGTACTCAATATCAACCGTACGAGTTACTTTACAGTAACCCAGTTCACGTACCATCGTCATTACAAAGGCAGTTAGAACCCTGTTATACTTATGATAGTTATGCATATGTAATGAAACAGAAAATGCAATTAGCCTATCAGGAAGCCAGAAAAACCTTGTTAAAAACAAAAAATAAAACCAAGGAATATTACGATAGAAATAATAAAGTAGAGGAAATACATGTAGGTGATAAAGTGTTAGTAATAGATAACACTAGGAAAAATAAACTCTCTCCAATGTGGATTGGCCCGTATGTGGTAACAGAGATAGTAGGAGAATATAACATAAAAATACAGAAGGAAAAACGATTAGCGACAATACATAGAAATAACATTAAGTTATTTCATGAATAAATAAAATAGAAAAACTTTTTTTTTAGATTTTATACTATGTTCATTACCATGAGCCAATATGCATACATTCAATCCGAACCGTACCAGATCTCGATGATGTCCCATGAAAGTGGGATGTATTTCGAAAATCAGGGATCATTGCGATTGACAAATTCGGATTGGAAATTTTTAGTATATATTAAGTTAAATTATTTTAATTTAAGAACTTTAAATACTATAGAATTTTATAATAAAACTTTAGGGCTTCGTAATAAATTAGCAAGTGCCTATAGGGCAAAATTTGAGGACGATTGCAAACACTTTCGTATAATTTCTAGTTCATTAGAAAAAGAAGTTTTTAGGAAACGATTTTTTATGCTACAGTCAATTGACGAATCCGAATTAAGTCCAAGAGTAAAAAGGGGTTTAATTAATTTAGTAGGAAATATTCAGAAAACATTATTTGGTACATTAGATAATACAGACGCAGAATTATACAATAAACAAATTGAGAAATTACAAATCAGCAATGTTAACATATTAAGGATAATCAAAAAACAAACAAGTATATTAAGGACAACCGAAAATACCTTTAGGGAAGGTCATAAAATGCAGGAATAAATAAATACATTAAGGACTTTGTATGACCAGTTAGCAATTCATGTTAGTGAAACATTTGTAAATTACGATATAACGGAAGCACAATCCAACATAAATAACCAAATATCTATACTAACATTATTATTTCAACAGCTAATATTTGAAACAGACACCATATGTGATATCATAATGGCCGCTGAAGGGGGGATCATACACTCCAGCGTAATCTCCGTGACCGATTTACGTAGGCAATTAAAAGATATATCTTTGAATTTACCACGGGAACAAAAATTACCATTTGATTTAAATTACATATCACATTATGAGCTGAGTAAAATGTCTAGATTAAATATAGTATATTCGAACGAAACGCTGATATTCGAAATAATTATTCCTTTGATAAATCCAATAGAATTAACGTTATATCATGTAATACCATTACCTGTTCGAAAGAATGATCATTTTATGTATATAGTACCTGAACTTAACTACATGACCATTTCCAAGACCCGTGAGTACTATTTAACACTGTCGTCACATCAAATAGCAGCATGTAAAGAGTTAGCCACAGGAACTCTGTGTCCAGAAACCCAACCACTAAGGTTAGGAACTACCGAGGTTCTTTGTGAAATAGAATTATTTATAAAACCTGCTAGTATGCCAGTCACCTGTTCAATTAGGTATTTAGATATAATACAAAGTGTATATCACAAACTTAAATATCATAATACTTGGATATTTATTATAAAGGCTATGGATAATTTGGGAATATCATGTGATGACAGAGACCAAACTATAAACACTCAGTTAACGGGGATAGGGGCAATAACATTAGCTGAAACATGCAGGGCATATACACCACAAATGGTACTAACGCCTAATAGGCATTTAAATTCATCAAATTATGTAGATTTTATTCCAGAGACAGAATTAACTACAAATTTAACAATCCCCAATTTTATAAAGAAAAAACTAAGAAAGGCAATAACACATAGTAAACCCATAATAAAATTAAACGATATGAGGGATTATTCAAAATCAATAAGTGAATTAGATTTAATGATAGAAGAGGAAACCAATCGGAATAAATTAGAAAACAAGAGTGATTTGCATACATATTTATTCGTAAAAGAATTAGTAGCGATAATTTTCGGGGTTAAGCAATTTAGACCCTACGTATATGGAAGGAAATTTACCATTATAACCGATCATAAACCATTGACTTGGCTATTTAGTGTAAAAGATCCGGGTAGTCGATTACTTAGGTGGAGAATTAAGTTAGATGAATATGATACGACATGAAATATAAAAATGGGAAAACAAATGTTTTTGTAAATTCTATTGTCATTTGTGATATAATTAATTAAACCGTAATGTAAAAACTACAAAACTTAAACAAATTGATACCCAAGTTATTCAGATGAATTCTAAACAAATTTGAATAACGTTATAAAATTATTTACATTACAAATATGTTTTTTGTTTATTGATAATCTTTATGATTAATGATATAATATGTTTAATAGTATTCGTTTTTTTTTTCGTTATAATGTATTAAATAACGATTTGAAGCCCTGGCTGTAGGCTCTAGTATACTTTAAGTATAAGCTACAAATGTAATTAAGTTTATATTTTTAAATTATCAATAGAGCATTTGAAACGTATGCACCCATTTAAACTTAATACAGTCCCCGGTAATGAAGATGATCCAAGTGATCAAGTACAAATTATCAACAATTCATCAGGCCCTTCAACTTCTTCAGCTTCTTTTATTTCACCATCTCAATCTTTAACTTCTAAACAATGTTCAGAACCGCCGTCTAAACGAGCTCGTCAATTAAAACTTTTTGGTTCTACAAAAAATGAATTAGTTGAGACTGAAATCAAGGAAATAGACAAATGTGTGGTTAAAATGATCGTTTCCGACTATCAACCACTTTCAATTGTAGAAAACGTAGAATTTTTAGAATATACAAAAAAATTGCAACCTCTGTATTCTATCCCCAGTAGAAAATTACTAACAACAAAATTACTACCACAAGAATATAATGTTATATCATCGAAATTAAAATTAATACTCGAAAATGTGAATGATTTATCAATCACCACAGACATGTGGACCTCCGATTGTAATAAATCTTACTTAACAGTGACGTGTCATTTTATACATAATTATCGTTTACATTCTCCGGTACTTGCCACAAGAGAAGTTAAAGACAGTCATACTGGTTTAAATATTGCTACTTCTCTTACGCATATTTTTAATGAATGGGCTTAATGAATTGGGAATAAAATAGTTACTATGTTTAGAGGTTGCCTATACTGTCTAATTTATATTGTTTTATTACAATAATTATAAATGATAATGACGGTTCAAGTACAATTATTTGAAAGATATTATGATAAAAAATATTATATTATTTATATTTGATTATTACAATACAAAATATGATAATTGACAATTGTTATTAGTATATTATGTTATTACCGAAGTTGCAAGTATAACAATTGTGTCGTAATTAAGTAATTAAGTATTTAAGATTTAAATTTGTGATTCTATTTCATTTGTTATTGTAAACGTTTGATCAAAATGAACTCTAAACTAACTGAATCACAAATTTCAGAAATTATTACAAGTTATGAATCGGACATTGATACGTCATTTTCTTCTTCAGGTAGTTCTAGTTGTAGCTCAAATTCTGAATTAAATCATGTAAAGTTCTTAGAAACGATTAAGAAACGTTTTAAATCTAGTATAGATAAACATGAAACCTATGGTAAAAAAGATATATTGCCAAGTTCTAATTCTAGTATTTCCAAAAAAGATAATGTTTTTTACGATGATAAAACTGATAATTATCATCATGCTTCCACCTCAGGAGTACAAGTTCCTAATTCAGATGATAAGTCGATTAGACATGATACCTATAATACTTACTTGAGTTCTCTAGATTTGACAACTTGTGCTGAATTAGATACAGAACTTTTTAATTTGGAGAAAATGCCAATTGTTTTTGATTATAATTTTGTGCTTTATGATGATTCTGATACTCAATATCATGATAATCAAAATCAATGTACTACTAATATTCTTGAGCAACAAGTTGACAATAATCCTATTTTGTTAGATAACTGTTCTAGAAATAAAGATGATACTTCTAATAGTGCAAAGAAAAGAACCAAAATACCAAAGAAAAGAAAAAAAGATTCACCCAAACATTTTTCTGGTAGTTGGAATTTTAATGAAGAACAAAATTCTAATTACAAAGCTACATCATTTGATTTTGACACTTCTCAATGTGGAGTAAATAAACATTTTATTGATGACCTTGAAATAGATTTTACTGAACTTGATATTTTCAAACTTATTTTTGATGAGCATTTAGTTGAACACATTGTAGAAGAGACTAACAAATTTTATTACTTTCTAGTCAATAATAAATTATTAAAACAACATTCTAAACTTAATTTATGGAAGGATACTGATTTGAATGAGATGTATATATTTATAGGTCTTAACCTTTTGATGGCACATCTAAAAAAAAATAATTTGAAAGATTACTGGTCTACTGATCCTATAATAGAAACACCATTTTTTGGTAAAGTAATGTCTCAAGATAGATTCTGTTTATTACAAAGACTGTTACATTTTAGTGATAACCGAAACCCATGTCCTGGGAATAGACTAGTAAAGATTGGAACAGTTGTAGAAACTCTAAAAAACAAATTTAAGTCAATATTCATACCACATCAAAATCTTTGTATAGATGAAAGAATTGTAGAGTGGAAAGGTCGCCTAACATTTAAGCAATATATACGTACCATCAAAGAGAAACCGGTTTGGAATAAAACTATTTGTTTTATGTGATTGTAATTCAGGTTTTGTCCTAGACTTTTTAGTTTATACTGGAGATAACCAACATATTGATTTTAATGAATCCCTATCACAATCTGGTTCAGTTATTTCAATATTAATGAGCCCATATATTAATAAAGGTCACATATTATACATGGATAACTGGTATTCATCTCCAACCCTGTATGAATATTTACTTGAGCATAAAACTGGGGCTTGTGGTACTGTAAAGGAAAGAAGAAAAGGGATGCCAGTTTTCCCCAAAAAATTGTCAAAAGGTCAATTTATTTCTGCTATTTCTGAAAATCCAAATATTATAGCTTATAAATGGAAAGATAAGCGAGATGTTCATATGTTGTCTACTGTCCATACACCTAAAATGGTATCTATAAATGAGTGTGATCGCTCTGGTAATAAAATAAAAAAACCTCAATGTATATTAGAATATAATGTCAATATGGGACTTGTTGACAAATCTGATATACAAATTTCATTTAATAACAGTGCAAGGAAAACTATTAAGTGGAACAAGAAGCTTTTTTTTCACCTATTAGACCTTTCGGTATTGAATTCTGGTATTGCATATAACTCTATTTTAGGAAAAAAATTAAAGTTACCAGAATTTAGATTAAATGTAATAAAACAAATGATTCAAGTACACTCAAAAACTGATATTTTAGTGTCACCTGGACGTAAAGGTCGAAAAATAAAAGGAGATCACCCTTTACGCCTAACTTCCCGTCATTTCCCTTCCAAAATAAAGACTGTTAAAGATTGCAAAAAAAGTTGTCAAAAGAGATGTCATGTACATATGTCAACAAATTTGAAACCTCGCATAAGGAAAGATACTTCATATGAATGCGTTGATTGCAATACACCGTTATGTTTGGAACCCTGTTTTAAAGAATATCACAATAGATTAGTATATTAATTTGTAACTACATACCTATTAGGTATTTTATTTTTCAAAAGTTTGTTTATATCTAAGTAACAGTTTATATAAGTATCTTTTTTTTTTTTTGTACAAGAATTTGTCATTATATATAAAGGTAGTTTTATACTAGGTACCTAATTGAATTTTGTTATAGTTTGATTTTTTTTTGTTTAATTTATATTGTTATTTTTTTTAAATTTATTCAAGGAAGAATAAAATATTTATAATAAAAGTTAATAGAACAAATGCGTTAGTTGTCTACTTATATTTAATTATAACCGTATGTCCGTATATCTTAAATAGTAACGACGTATATTTACGTCAATACTATTAGGACTAAAGAACGCACGACGTAAATTTACGACTTTCTTCCAGGGTGTGAATTACGTATGACGTAAATATACGTCATTACTTTGCAAAAATTGTTAATTTATTATTATATTTTTTTCATATTAATTCACTCTGTGGGTGATAATGGTAAAATAATAATTCACTCTTCAAAGGGTTAAAAAAAAATGAATCAAGTGATATCATTTCATAACTAGTGATAACAATAAAACACAAAAATATTTTTGGTGCAAAGTTGATTGGCTTGGTGCAAAGTAACCCGTACTTATAATAATTATACCCAAGAACAAAAATTAGATATAATAAATCAATTTCATTATTCACTAGTAGGAGGACATCTCGGAACTAACAAAACATTAAAACGAATTAAACATAATTATAATTGGATAGGAATGAGGAAAGATGTAGAAGAATTTTTAAAAAATTGTGAATCGTGCCAGAAAAATAAAATCTCCAATAAACATACACGACAACCACTTGCTATAACAAGTACCGCCTCAAGGCCATTCGAGAAAATATTTTAAGTTATAGTTGGTCCATTAACTCCTACCTTTTCTGGAAATAATTATATTCTCACTATGATGTGTGATCTCACTAAATATTCCATCGGAACGCCAATACTTAATCATACTGCAAACACTGTAGCAGAAGCATTTGTTACACATTTCATTACAACACACTCAATACCTTACGAAATCCTAACAGATCAAGGCACAGAATTTTTAAGTAAAACTTTCACAGAAGTATGCAAATTATTAAAAATAAAAAAATTACACACTAGCCCATTTCGACCATAATCCAACGGAACTTTAGAACGAAGTCACTGAAAGTTAGGTGAATATTTAAGACACTATGTTGATAAAAACCTAGATAACTGGGATATATTATTACCTTACGCATTTTCGTTATTTTTAAACAATTACAATGATTATCAAGGAAAAACCTAGTCAATTCGATGTGTTGCATATCTGCTACATATGCATACAAGGTATAGTAATTATCATTCGTTATTTATTTATTTTCTCAACATATTTTATATTTTTTCTTTACTTATTGATATTACGAGTTACAACGTCATCATCACAAGTTTTCTTGGTAAGTTATTTTATTTATATTTTTTACTGTTTAATTAAAAGTCTTGTTTCAAATTAGTAAAACAGGATACTTTGTATTATTCATTATTTAGTTACAAGTCTTCTATACTATGGCTTCCAAAAATGTCTTGCAAGACTATGAAATTGAAGATCTACTTTTCTTAAGACCTCCTGAAGGATCTGAAGATGAATTAGAAGATTTAAATTTAGATGAACTGATTTGTGAAAATTATGATACTGTGACATATGATCACAATGATGGTAATGTTGATATTATTGATCTTCCTGATCTAGATCAAAATATATTTATTCCTAATAATGATTTAGCAAATCCTATACTTGTTGTTGTACCCAATTCTGAATCATTAAATTTAAGAAAGCCTTTGGTAAATAATACTACAACTGGTGAAGTACCAGTATTGTACACTCCAACTGTTGATAAAATAAATATAACTAAACGAGCCAAATTTCGTCAAATTAAATCTGTAATTTGGAAAAAGCGACCATTTCAGATTTCTCCTGATGAAATTAAATTCAAAGGCGATACATCTCTCCCACAACACCTTTTTCTTGATTTAGAATCCCCCTTAGATTTTTTTAACTATTTTTTTTCTTCTGATCTCATAAAACATATATGTGAAGAATCATTGAGGTATAGTTTACAAAAAATTATTTATGATAACAGAGTGTAGTAAACCCATCCGGACACATTTTTCTTTATAATAAAATATAATATCATAAGCACGTCGGGGATGGAACCTGTGCCAATATCCGTGATACATGGGACCTCGACACGCATTTAAGACTTTTTCCTGTTTCCTTATGTACAACCTTCGGAGATCACGTAGCGGCGGTATAGGATCTGTATATATACGGGTTGACTATACAAGTATATCAGAACTAACTTAACTTTGCCTCGACCGAGTCGATCTAGATTCAAGTTCTTGCGAGTTGAAACTCTAGACCCTCGTTATCAGTTTTTATCTTATGTTTTGTATCAAATTTTGTATTTTATATTCAATTAAATAAAAGTTTATTTAGTTTCTCAAATACATTCTTGTGCACTTATTCAACATCTTCTACCATAATAACCAGCAGACGACAACGAAGTCTCCGTCATTAAATAAATAGTACGAGTGCGACAGCATTCAGCACCAGGCTCGCTACATTTTTGGTGTCAGGTGTGGGGTTCCTGCGGACGAAAATAATTTTTGAACTCTGTTCAAATAAGTAGTCCGGAACTCGCTGACAGACACCTCGCTTCGTCGGTACCTGGAGGAAGAAGATTACATCAGCCAAGAAGTATTTCAACAAGGCGTGACGCAGCAGCAATAAGACGTTACACAATTTTCAGCATACACACACAACGACAACAATGAACCAATTGTAAGTCATTTTTATATATATATATATGTTATATTCGAGAGCTAGGTAGTTGGGTACTACAATAAATGATTACTAAAAGTCAAGTAAATAGAGGGAATAATTCAGACGACGGGTTTGGCTCATATCTAACGGGAGAAACAGAAAATTCAGACGAATCTACTAACTTAATAGATCTAAATCAAACCATTCGAAGTAATAGGAATTTTTCAGTTATGGACAAATTTAGTTTAAACGGAGCAATTAAAATGTTGCCATCCTTTAAGGGAGGTAACGAGAGTAAACTTGCGGCGTTTGAAACGAAGTGCGAATTCGTTTTTGAAAATGTTGAAGACGTTATTAAACCAACGATACTTAAGGCTATTATTACCCAGTTAGATGACGAGGCCTATGAAGCAATTAGATATAAAGATATTAGATCCTGGGAAGAATTGAAAGCCCATCTTAGGATTAGTTTCGGTACAACACACTCGGTATTATATTTACAAAAACGATTAAATAACCTAAAACAATTTAATAATGAAAGTGCTAAGGACTTCGCGAGTAGAATTGAAAAAGCCTATCAGGAATTAACTCACGCGAAAACTAAAGAAAAACCCTTGGAGGAAGCGCGTATCACAGCGCGTAACATTCAGGGGAGTGCGTTAAATGTTTTTATGACAGGGGTCCCAGAAGCGATCAACATAATATTACAGACGCGAAACGTAACCACATTTGAACAAGCTATTGTTATCGCAACGGAACAAGAAGAAAATTTTGGGAAAGTAAAATTCGAAAATTATAGTTGGAAAGGGCACCCAAAAGGAGTTATAGAAAAAAGAACTGCGAGTAAATATAAAATTAAATGCCATCGTTGTGGAAGGATGGGACATTATGCAAACGAATGTCGGATGAATGAGAGCAGAACTGTAAATTTCCGAAATCCGAGTAACCCAAATTTTAAAAACGAACATTCGGGAAATCAGGTGAAAATATGCCATTACTGTAAGAAAGAAAATCATGTTATAAAAGACTGTAGGAAAAGGGTTTATAATGAAAGCAAAAAACAACAATTAAGAAATAATGATAATAATGAAGGTAGAACAGTAAATTAAGTTAACCCAAATCACGTTAGAATAATAGCGGAAGTAAAGGAAGACCACATTACATGTGAATCAAAAAGTTTCAGAACAAGGAAACTCAAATTTCTGGTAGATACAGGAGCACAAATGAATATAATTAAAATATCGGCATTAGACGGGAAACTCATCATAAACGAAGGTAACAAACGAAACATAAAAGGAATAAATAAAATACTCATTAGCACGTTTGGTACAGTTCGAATTCCTATTAGTATTCATGGGACCACACGGTTCATACAATTCGACATTGTAAACGACGATTTTGATATTCCGGAAGCAGGAATAATCGGGCGATCATTTTTAAAAGAGAATCGGGTACATTGGGATTTTGAAGAGGACATTTTATCGATACCCGATGTTAATAAGCCCCATGAAATTATTATTCCCCCCCCCCGCAGTAATTGCGTGTTAATGATACAGAATGCCGATCAAATTCAAGAAAATTCAATAACTATTGCCAGACAGGAATTAAATGACGATGTGATATTTGCGAACAGTATAAGCCCGGTAAAAGGTGACAAAATTGTGGGAAGCATCGTAAACATCTCCGAACAACCTTACGTCATAGATGAATTAACAACACTTAATATTCAGTGGGAGCCATATCAAGACAACGTGCGTGTTGTCACGTCAGAGGCGGACGAAACTAGACTAAGGCGATTAAAACAATTAATTAAAACAAATCACTTAAACCAAGAGGAAAGAGACAGTATTTTTTCATTGGCAAGTGATTACGCCGATTTGTTTTTACTAGACGGAGAATATTTGACTGCTACAGACATTGTGACACATCAAATTAACACACCTCGCTGTACGAAACCAATTAACGTACGACCTTATAGGCTTCCTTGGGCTTATCAGGAAGAGATCAAAAGACAAGTGGGCGAAATGAAACAAAATAATATTATTCGTAACTCTACCTCCCCATTCAATTTCCCTCTCGTTGTAGTGAGAAAAAAAAATTTAGACCAAAACGGCAAGCCTAAATTACGAATTGGTGTTGATTTCCGAAAACTAAATGAGATGACTGAAAGCGAGGCTTACGGCCTGCCAAATTTAGTAGAAATATTGGAGTCGCTTGGTGCGTCCAAGTATTTTTCAACACTGGATTTAGCCAGTGGTTACCATCAGATTAAAATAGATGAAAAAGACATACATAAAACAGCATTTTCAACCAAGTCGGGACATTATGAATATGTACGCATGCCTTTTGGGCTGAGCTCCGCACCAGCTACTTTTACCCGAGCCATGAAAGCGGTACTAATGGGACTAGAAGAAATGTGTACGGCGTATCTGGATGATATTGTGGTACACGGGTCCAGTCTACGTGACCATCAAGATAAACTAATTTACGTTTTTAGCAGTATACGAATCCACAATTTAAAACTACAACCTGATAAATGCGCCTTTTTACGAAAAGAAGGTCTTTACCTAGGATATATGATTAACGAGAATGGAGTCTCACCCGACCCAAATAAAATTAAGTGTATCAAGGACTACCCACGACCTAGGAATCCGAAAGATATTAAATCATTTTTAGGCCTTTTAAATTATTACCGGAGATTTGTGGATAACTTCGCAAAAATTGCGAAACCTCTGACGGCTTTGCTTAAAAAGGAGACACCCTTTATATGGTCCGATAAATGCGAAGAAGCTTTTTCAGAACTAAAACGCATGTTAACAAGTCCACCATTACTTGTTTATCCGGACTGGGAAAAAGGGAATTTCAATTTAATGACTGATGCCAGTCAGTTTGCAATCGGCGCTGTTCTCTCACAAGTAGAAGTTCCTCGAGACAAGCCGATCGCATACGCAAGTCGAACACTGAATAAAGTAGAAATTAACTACAGTGTCATACAAAAAGAACTTCTAGCTATTGTATGGGCTGTAAAATATTTCAGACCATATTTATATGGGCGTAAATTTAATATTATCACTGATCATCGGCCTTTAACATATTTATTCGGCGTTAAGGACGCTTCATCGCAATTAATGCGTTGGCTGATGCAACTGGCCGAATATGACTATATAATTATTTATCGGGCTGGATCTGAACATGCAAACGCCGATTGTCTATCGCGCATACATACAAATCAAGACGTAAACGACGATGAAGGAAACTTCGAAGAATTCTTAATTGCAGAAAAAACACCCATTTTTAATTCTAAAATTACAGAACATGACGGAAGCATCAGAAATGCTGATTCGGGAGAAACCCTTTTCATACCAATTTCTGGAGATGGAGTTATCACGCACCCAGCGATAAGGGAAATTATAGAAAAACACAATGTAAACAATATACAGTTCAAGAAAGGCGATCCAGTATGCGTAATACAACGCGAAGCGCGAATGATAATTTTATTCAATTACAAGGACACACGAGTAACAGAATTGACGGCACAACAGATTTTTGACACGTTTAATGGCATGAAGGCGACATGTAAGAAATATAACATTAATAGCTGTTCAACAATACGTGTGGAAGGTTCTAATTCATTAACTGGTTATGAGAGGACACGTACCATGATTCGTTATATTTTTAAAGGAACTACTATTAATGTTAAGATCTACACCGAACAAAATTTTACACAAGAAGAAAGACATAGATTAATATATGAATACCATGATGCTCTTCTAGGGGGCCACTCAGGAGTATCACGTACTATTAAACGATTAAAACTTAATTATAATTGGAAACATTTGAAAACCGACGTAAAACGGTATATAAAAAATTGCGAAATATGTCAAAAGAACAAGTTACAGTACAAAACTAAACAACCAATGATTATCACAACAACGGTAACTAAACCTTTTGGGCGGATATGCATGGACATAGCCAAAACAGCTAAAGTACTGTTCGGATTATGTGATATGCATTGTATGAAAGAAGCAAATAATTTTATTACACAACTAGGAATCGGGGGAACAAAAGAGTTAAGAGACGTTGAAAAACAAATTAAAATAATAGATTTTACTCAACAAAACAAAACAACCCTTCTTTCAAACGAACATGAGGTCGTTTTAGCACAAATAAGGGGGGAAACAACAGAGGTAATTAAAAAAAAATACTATTCTTAATAATTTTTTGTTCATCGACATGTTGCTCATGCAGTATTCGATGGACACAGACATTATTTCGGAAATAATACAAGCCGCCAGAAACGGACAAATTCACCCGAGTTTATTGAGTCCTTCAGCACTACTTGAGCAGTTTAAGGATATTAAATTATGGCTTCCGAGTGGAACTGACTTACCAATTGAATTAGATACAGGGGATTCTTATGAACTACTTAAACTCTTGGATGTAGCTGTATATTATGATAATGACCATTTAGTTTTTAAGATTAGCATACCTTTAGTGTATCAACACACTTTAACATTATTTCAATTACTCCCAAAACCCATATGTATATCTAACAACTGTATTTTTATTAAACCTAGTTATAAGTATTTAGCTGTAAGTCGATCTAAAGAATTGTACTCAACATACGACAGTTTCGAGCAAATTAATTGTAAACGCTCACATGATTTCCTACTATGTCCCGAAATTCATCCATTATATCCGCGTAGTGGTAAACCCATTTGTGAGATTTTACTACTACAAGATCCTAAAGAGGTACCCGAGGATTGTAATTTCCTACATGTGAAAATAGCAACTTCCATTTTTCATAAACTCAAATTTAAAAATGAGTGGTTGTATACCACTGAAGGGGAAACAATATTTGTCACGTGTAACGAAGATAAACAATCAACAAGCCATACCATAGAGGGAGTGGGAAAAATTACATTAAATGAAACGTGTAAGGCATACGCAACACGAGACATACTAATTCCGGGAAAACTGCACAATCAAGAAGAGTATCAAGATTTTGTACCTAGATCAATCATTCCAGGATTGGAAGATCTGATAAAAATAACTGGTACAGGAATAATTATGGGAAATAAGCATGTTATTAACAATAAAATGAGTGATTTAATGACTGTATCAAGAACTCAAGAACAACTTCTAAACGACAATTTGGCTAAACAACTGGAACATGACCAACGTCAGGGACACTACATACTGTACATTATTATTACTATTATTCTTGTTGCACTAGCAATACCCGCGATCATTTATAGCAATTCGATAATTACAAGACGAGTTCAATCAAGAAATAGACGAGCGATACGCACGACAGAACGTACGCAAGCAACAACACCAGTAGTGGCGGATCAAAGTAACCAGCGATTTCTACCAGAAGAAACAACACCACATGTACGTTATCCGACGTTGGATTTACAATACTATGAAGTCCAGGGACTTCATTCTAATGAGGGAGGGATGTAGTAAACCCATCCGGTCACATTTTTCCTTATAATAAAATATAATATCATAAGTAGGGCTGGGATTTCGATGCACTTAGCATTGTTTTTCAAAGCTTACTGTGCAATGCTCGTCTTATCACAAATTTGTTTTATATACATTTGAATAAGAATAAGAAAGTTTATTTTGCATTTTTTTGCATTTTTTGGCATTTTTTGGCATTTTTTAGTTTTTAGGTCATTTTCTTAATTTTTTAGGGCATTTTAGAGTTTTTGGAGCATTTTTTGAGTTTTTGGAAACCAAGTGCATGAATTTGAAATTTTATTTTAAGATTTTTACACCAACATGGTTTTTAAATAAATATAACAGATTATAAGTAGGTACTCGTAATTCGTATTATATTATCGGTTTGTCACCATTATCGGAGTATTATCGAGTAACCTCTACCCGCATTTCCTGTTAAATAATCTTAAATCGGTAAAATCGACGTCCGATGATATCGTTCGACGTTCAGTACGAGTTTTGTCGTGGTTAACACCGTTTTATTACTCAGGTTAATTTTTTTTGGTAATTTAATATAAAAATGCCAAAAGTAAAATGTTCGACAGCGAGTCGACTGCGTGCGTTTGTACAAGAATTTGGACATAATATTTTTTCTACCGACGGATTGGTGTTATTCTGTAAAATATGCAACGTCAAAGTTACTGCTGAAAAACGATTTGCCATACAACAACATTTGTCAAGAGATAAACACATCAATGGAGTAGAACGGAGTAAATTACAAAACGAAAAAAATAATACACAAAGTTTTATTACAGACGTACCAAACAGGTCGGAATATTTTTTAGATTTAACTCGTACATTTTTGTCATGTAATATTCCGTTAAATAAACTCGAAAATCCTGCGTTTTCTAAATTTTTGGAAAAATATACCAATAAACAAATGCCTGATCGCTCCACATTACGAAAAAATTACGTCAGTATATGTTACGATGAAACTATACAGATGATTAGGTCATACGTAGAAAATAAAAAATTATGGGTTTCTATCGATGAACCGACGGACGCCAATGGTTGTTATGTTGCCAATGTTATAATAGGTACATTAGAAGTAGGTAACATAGGTAAAATGTTTTTATTAAATTCAGAAGTATTAGAAAAAACCAATCACAGTACAATTGCCAAAGTTTTGGATAAGTCTTTATCAATATTATGGCCACAAGGAATAATACACGATAATGTCCTTTTATTTTTAAGTGACGCTGCTCCGTACATGGTAAAAGCAGCCACATCGATTCAAATTTATTATTCGAAAATGATACATGTTACATGCTTGGCGCACGCCTTGCATAGAGTTGCCGAAGAAATAAGAATACATTTTCCAAATGTTGACGAATTGATAAATAACGTAAAAAAAGTATTTTTGAAAGCACCGTCGCGAATCCAAATATTTAAAACAATAGCACCAGATATTCCACTACCTCCTCGGCCTGTATTAACACGTTGGGGCACTTGGCTTAATGCTTCTATGTACTATTGTGACCATTTTGAACTGATTAAAGAAATTATTAATCAATTAGACGGAGAAGATGCAGTTGCAGTTTCTAAAGCTCAGAATTTATTTTCTAATGTAAATTTGAAACATAACTTAATATATATAAAGGCAAATTTTAGCACATTAGCAACATCTATAACTCAATTAGAAACTTCCGGAGTACCTTTGATTGATTCCATTAACATTATTCAAAAAATAAAAGCTGAAATTCAAAAAGCACCAAATCAAATAGGAAAAATAATATACCAAAAACTTACTACTACTTTAAATAAAAACAAAGGATTTAAAATCATTTCCGATATATCTGATATTTTGAACGGTCAAGGCGCAACAAATGAAATTCCGGATGATCTTACAGCGAATGATTTAGCGTTCTTCAAATATTCGCCAATCACTTCAGTAGATGTTGAAAGGAGTTTTTCCATCTACAAGAACTTACTGGCAGACAACAGAAGATCATTTTTATTTGAAAATCTGAAACAAGCTCTCGTGGTTCAGTGTAACAGTTCAGAATGTACAAGTAAATAAATATACGATCTAAACGTATAAAATAATTTATAAAAATATTTTTTTTTCAGATTGAACGAAGTCCACGTCTATGAGATTAAGTCTATGTGTACAACTTTTTTTTTAGATTTATATTAAAACTATGTATTTTTTAAGGGCATTTTTCGGGTTTTTTTAGGGCATTAAAATCCCAGCCCTAATCATAAGCACGTCGGGGATGGAACCTGTGCCAATATCCGTGATACATGGGACCTCGACACGCATTCAAGACTTTCCTGTTTCCTTAGTACAACCTTCGGAGATCACGTAGCGTCGGTATAGGATCTGTATATATACGGGTTGACTATACAAGTATATCAAAACTAACTTAACTTTGCCTCGACCGAGTCGATCTAGATTCAAGTCCTTGCGAGTTGAAACTCTAGATCCTCGTTATCAGTTTTTATCTTATGTTTATTATCAAATTTTGTATTTTCTATTAAATAAAAGTTTATTTAGTTTCTCAAATACATTCTTGTGCATTTATTCAACATCTTCTACCATAATAACCAGCAGACGACAACGAAGTCTCCGTCATTAAATAAATAGTACGAGCTCGACAGCATTCAGCACCGGGCTCGCTACAAGAGGTTTTTGATATTATCATTAAATTTCTCGTAGCCACAGTTATAGTTAAATGGTTAATCTCACGGCTAGTCGAGAACGCAAGTCAATAGCAATTTGCAATTAGCAACTAGGTTCTACAATATAAAACCTAAAACGTATTGTTCGTTGGCTCCGTTCCTATGTTCATCCGGTCGGTCGTTCGTCGGTCGGTCATACGGTCTGTTTACCGTTACACAAATACACAATACGATTTTTATTTAGTTTATACTGTTTATAGTTAATGTTAATTTCATACATTCTTACTTTATGTTTGTGACTATTATTTTTTTTCAATAATAATATCATCATGAAGGCAGTTAATCCAAAAATAACTTCCTTTTTTACAAGTAAGGGTAACCTTGGAGTTAAAAGGCCGTGTGAAGATGAAGATTCTGATTCAGAAAACTCAAAATATAATCAGCCACAGGTACCTATTTGTAACGATGTAATTTCAACCGATATAAGTTTGTTTGTCAATCGACGTCTATCTGACGAAGAAAAACTATTGGTAAGAGTTAATTATTATATAGATTGTAAGACTATAGGTAATTAAAATGGTATTTTGACTGTTCAAGGTTTTAAAAAATGTATGGAAGCCCCAAAAAAATTATGACTCCGTTATTGGAACTTAATAAAGGCAGGAGCCTAAAATTTCAGTATGCATGGCTTGATAAATATTCTTGGCTTGCTTATTCTAAAGCTTTAAATGGTGCTTTTTGTAAGTACTGCGTAGTATTTGCTGGTAATACAGGTGGTGTTGGAAACCAGCCTTTGGGAAATCTTGTAATATCTCCTTTCCAGCAGTTTAAAAATGCACATAGAGTAAAAAAAAAAAAATACATTGTACCAAAATATAATTGTTTTTTTGATCTTTTAAAACTTATCTTACACTTATCTGTACAGACTTTAGGTGTTCATCAAGCTAGAGAATATCATATTGCTTCAGTTACTGACTCTGAACATTTTATTAGAATAAAAGAAAATAATCAGCCGACAATAGTTGAAAAAATAGGTTCTAACAGGTCAGCTTAACAAAACTCAATGCAATACTGTAAAATGAGTTGCATGAGTATATTATGTAGTAGAACTATAACACTTTATATGGTTAGTTATATTTTTATTACCAACACTCCACAGACGTGCTAAAATCATCGAAAATAGAAAAAGACTGATTCCGATCATAGAATGTATTTTGTTGTGTGGACGTGAAGAAATTCCATTGAGAGGGCATAGTGACTATGGGAGAATTATTGTTGATGGTATGCCCCTTATTTTTTTTTATTCTTATACTGTATTATTATTTTGTATTCATAATTGATTAGATGACCATGACGGATTTAGAGAAGGCAATTTCCGTGCTATTCTTAAGTATCGAGCCAAAGGTGATCAGTTTTTAAAAAACATATTAGAGGGTCCTGGTAAAAGGAATAAGTATATAAGCCCAATTATTCAAAATCAAATTATAGAATCATGCAATAAAATTATCATAAAAAAAATTGTTGCCAAAGTAAACTCTGCTAAATGTTTTTCCATCTTGGCTGATGAGACTACCGACATATCAACAAAAGAGCAGCTGTCACTTACTGTACGGTAGTAGTATGAAAACGCCGGTTCTAAACCCACCTCCGCTTCATTTGCCTCTTTGGCCTCCTCCTCCGCCTACCGTATCACCACCGCAAAACAATGCTGATTCATTACCCCCCGTCCCCGCTACCTACTACCTCGACATTACTGATCCCCCCCCCCTGCCAAAACCAAACGTTCTATCACTGACACTGTTAGCAGTTTTTAATTATCAATTTTTTTTATCATACATTGTTATCAGTGTTTTGATTATACTAAATTGATAAACACCATTTAATAATTTATTTTTTACTCGACGTTGTTATCAGTGTTTTGATTATATTAAATTGATAAAGTGATTACAGGCCATATTTGATAATACTTTTGAAAAATAACGAATTGATAAAACAATATCTGGGTAAGAATCGAAATGGAGATGTATAGGACTTAACCGTATACGATTCCCCACTTAAACTCTTACATCCATTAGTTATATGTATTCAATACAACGTATATAAATGTTTCCATAAAATATCAATTGGTGTAATACTTGACAATATTTCCAAGAAAAATCGTATTCTGCAATTATTATAAGATTGAATTACAAGACCACACTTGATTTCCAAGAAAAAACGTATTTATTAAAAAAAATAATTTCCCTCTCCAAATTAATCGAATCTGGAGACACCGGCCTACTGTTGGTCTTTACACCAAAATCAGTCGATGCGTCGCGTACTTAGTGTCAAGTGGTGATTTTCAAAGTTGTGTGTTTTTTTTTTTCTTACAATGGCTGGTTCAATTGTCAACAATGCTGCTGCTTATAAAAAATATAATTATGTCACGCCTAAACCACCGAGCGAACTGATCGATTCAACAATGTTTGTCATTGACTTTCCTGGTCGAAAGTTTTTAAACGTTGGATTGGATCCGATCAATGACTTCAATGTTGCAGTTCACATTATTACGCCATATCGCCACGTCTCGATTTCACATGACTTTTTGAAACGTATTTACTCTTTTATGGGTAATATTTTATCGATGATTTTGGACACGCCGGATGACAACAAAAATCTTTTACTCTTTTCGGATGATGTAAGTAAATTATCAAAAACTATTTATCGTGGTGAAAACACTTTGGTAATAGAATCCAAAGTTGAAGATGGGTGTCGCGTACTCCTTAATCGTGCGGATCTTATAACGCTACAATACATGGAATGGGCTGTTTTTGAGGCTTGCATTGGAAAAACTACTGTCGTTCGCCCTATGGTACTACATCAATTTAAGCAAATAACAGATTATTTCAAATTGAATTGTTCACGAAAAATGAACATCGATGAAATGGCCGTGACGATTCGGAACGTCAACGACGAACTTATATCAAGTCATGTGGAACAGAAAACCCGAAGGAACTTCATAAGTGAGTTGAAACTACTCGCTACAAGACAGCTAGCCGAACAGTGTGTAATCAAAAAAGAACCTGAGGTAAATTTATTTTATTCGAATAAATGTAGGCATATATATTATATATATTATTATTATTTAGGACGATGTCGATTCGGGTTGTTTTTCATTATTTGAATGTTCGTCAACAATAGATCTTTGCGAAGACGCAAATATGCCACCGTCTCCAAATAATTCTCAGGTAAAATATAAAAAAACATAATATAAATAGTACACAATTACATATATAATATTATTATAGGCAGTTGATGAAAACGACGGTCCAATGTATTTCAACAGACCCACAACACCAACATATGCAGTGCAGGCAACACCCAAAGTGAAACGAAAAATATTTTTCTGATTGTATGATGTTGAACAATAAAAAAAAAACTCAATATTTAATTATATATAAAAAAAAAAGTGTTTTTATTTACAATATTTACAATTTTCTTACATCACCGTTAAACGGATTATATGTTACGATTTGATCGTGTAAAATTAGACAGTAAGCTGTAGTTTTTGCAGGAATGTTTTTTATGGTTTCAAATTCCACTCTCAAGTCGACTGTAGACGATTTTACATTGTCGTTTTGACGTGATAAATCTACCACTATGATTGGTGATAGTAGGCAAAAATCGGTTTTTGAAAGTAAAGGTTTACTGTGGTCTCTGTCGTAGTAAGACTTTTGAAAATCCGTATACGCCTTGTATACAATGGAAGTTTGGTTATTTGAAAAATCTGCACGGAAATCTTCATACGGGTACACTTCAGAGTTCAAATAAACTTTGAGGTTTTTTAAATAGCAATGATCGAAATATCCAGAATGATTGAGCAAATTATTTTTTCGATCTGTTTGAAATCCAATTATAACAAACCGAGGTTTCTCTAGTAAACTGCTTGATTTCACCGTCCACGAATGTGAAGTATTTTGAGGTAAAACAGGGTACTCACAAAGGTCCCAATTCCTGAACGCGCATGACAACGATTCACGAGAGTCCAAAACTTTTAATAATTTCAATTTTTCTTTATCGTTTACTCGAACAATTGGCATTTTCCACAAAACTTTGCTCAATTCGATTCTTACTTTTTTGTTTTTTTCAATGTTTTCACTGACTGCAACGCCTGTGACGTGCAATGCGTCAAAATCAGTCGATGATCTATTCAAAACCAGTTGTTGATTACAATTGAGTAAAATTTTTTTATAATCTTCACAAAATCCAAATAAATGTTTTAGAGGAATGCAACCGGAAAAATAAACGTTATCCACGAGTTTTGAATCGGTCGTCATATTCCAACCGGCGTTTTGCAACTCATACAGGTCGTTTAAAGTATACGAACAGTATCCCTTTAAACATGAAGATATTCCAGGAGATTTTAATTTCTGTATTTCAGTTCCGTTCAATTCATATCTCATTTCGGAAAAAAGAAATGCAAGTCCGTTGTTTGTAAATTGAAATTCTCCTATGCCCAGTCCCACGTCAACGGGTTTATTAATCTTACCTTCGATATAAATGTAGCTCTCACACGGTAAAGTGTACGCGTCCATATTTTGAATAGATATTCTAATCTCATCGTTATTGTGCATTGCCGAAGTCGAATACGGTAGAAAAGAGTGATATTGTATTTGAGTTATTTTACAGTCTTCAACATAGCCCTCGGTCACGTCCAAATACATATCATCCATTTTTAAATTACTTTTAACGAGCGTAAAAATTCTATATTATTTTTGTTGAGTTTGGACAACGGCGGCGGTGGACGTGTTGCTTTATCCACCTTTGGAATACTACTAATAGTTTTTATTACTCTATTCTTTTTGCTTGTAAATTTAAGACCCATTCTCGTGTTTAATCTGCAGACGAACTGTAATCGGTTCACCTCGTAAGTTTATTAAATTACCATCTTGATCTCTTAGTACAATAATTACTTTACTTATGGATGTAGTGTTGAGAGAAAAAAATACTAAATGTCTGGGAACCTCTATGATTTTGTAACCCGGTGAAACGGTTGGAAAAAATTCGTGTATAGTCTGACTCGACACTCCGTCACAGAATGAACCGTGAATCAAATTACATTCTATTTTTATACAATTCACTTTAATTATCTTGACCAGATTTTCAGATTCGTGTGTGATTCCACCTTTGTATATCTTGTTTTGAAAACCCAACAGCTTCGATATGTTATTATCTACAGTGAAATCTATGTCCAAGTTGGCAGTCATTGTGCATTTCAATGTATTATTATCGGCTTCTAATCGAAACGATGAAACGTCTGAAGGCAATAATTTTTTTATCATAGTTTCTAAACCATTAAGTTCATAAGCCCCTGTAGGAATAGTGACGCTTACAGTTTGACCGTTTGATTTACGAAATGCAATAACATCACACCCGTATTCGACGTTTGGTATAGAATTATTTGTGTGCAAGCTCAAAAGAGAAATATTAGTCGATTTATCTACCTCCAACGGTGGGAAAATATCACAAGACAATTCACTCGAATTACCGTTTAACGTTATTGTATACATGATAAAAATTTTAAACACAAGTGCCCGCAATTTGTTGTGTTGTATTTTTGATCTCGTTTGTAATTATATCTGATATTATAACCTCGAAAATATGCTTGTAATTCTAATGGTGGGGGCAAATTTCCAAAACTGTCATAATAATCAATGTTATTTCCGATTTTTTCGAAAATATGCTTGTAATTCTAATGGTGGGGGCAAATTTCCAAAACTGTCGTAATAATCAATGTTATTTCCGATTTTTTTATACGCTACCCAATGAGTATCTGTACTGTCTTCGATGTCCAAGTTGACTATGGCCGATTCTCTGTATTTCGGACAAAGTGGTAACTTGTCTCTGGAGAAAACTCCTATGAAATGAGGTATTTTCAACTCGTGTGCGTATTTTATAATCTCATAGTCGTACAGAGCTCTGTTGGGTAACGTAGAAATTAGTTTTTTTTCGGTTTTCTTTTGGGTCCACTTTTATGCGGTGAAATACCTTTTCCGATTTTATACGAGGTTGGTGTATATGGTGTGAGATATAATCCTTTGCCTAAATGAATGGGTGTGTTTCTGTTGGATTTCATTTCGTTAACAGTCTTGACCACGTTTGCAATACCACCGGATAGTGCCCCCAATGCGGACAGACCCGCAAAAATCGGTATAAGGGGTAGAACACCGCCTCTTTTAGGAATAGGTATTACTCTGGGGGTTTTTGTCTTTGTCTTATTTTTCGAAAATGATTTTTTAGCAGCGGCAATACATGTTTTTGCTAACTTTGTTATATTGTTTTCGTGCAGTTTATTTTTAATTGCTTTTTTAGCACTTTTTACTGCATGTTTAAAACCACAACCCATACCGACTTTGCGTTTAAGTTTCATAGTGTTTGTGACCAGCCAAGCAGCAGCCTTTTCTTTTAAACCAGTGTCCTTTCCTTTAAACACTTCCCAGGCTTGATTTCCAATATTTCGTCCGCTTTATGTCTATCGGTTAGCGAATTACTTTTATCATATGCTATATCATGAAATCTACAAAACTCGTCAAGTTTATTTACCCCACGTTCTCCACGTACAAGTCTTTCTTTTAATTTAGTACCAGGTCCACAGTATCTAATGGAAAAACATATTAGTCAAATGTGAAATAAAAAAGAAATGCATACTAACCTATATCTAGGTAAATGCACTTCCACTGGTAAATGGTTTATAAGAGAGTTGACTAAACCGGAACCTTTATTCTTGTTGACTCTTCGGTAGCGAGACATTGTCTGATACTTTTTACACGATACAACGGTATTTATAACGAAAATGAAATTTATTGAACAAAAACTTAAGCTGCCAATTTATAACATTGATACACCTGATACCATAAAATCGAGACACGGCTCTTTGTTCTCGAACACGGTTCGTTCATTGGTTCGAGGTAGTTCAGGATGCGGTAAGACAAACCTGATTTATTTTTTACTCGTAAATGAAAACGGTCTGAGATTCGAAAATGTATACATATATTCTAAGACACTCGAACAACCGAAATACATGTTATTAAAACGTATTATTGACGATATTGATGGTGTGAATTTATTCACATTTTTTGAAAACGATAATGTTATCTCACCTGAAAAGTTTTACCAAATTCAATTTTCATAATGGACGATGTTATCGGTGAACATCAAGGCGTTATAAGAGAATATTTTTCCCGAGGAAGACATAACAAAGTAGACATATTTTATCTAGCTCAAAGTTATTCAAAAGTTCCAAAACAATTGATTCGTGATAATGCCAACTTAATTGTCTTATTCAAACAAGACGAGACCAATTTAAAACACGTGTATAATGAACACTGTTCGGGTGATATGAGTTATAGTGAGTTTAAAAATTTCTGCGTTACATGTTGGAACCATGATCGATTTTCATTTGTTGTTATTTGCAAAGACAGTGAGCGTGACAACGGTCGGTATCGTCTCGGATTTGATACTTTTGTTGTTATATAAAATAATTTTTATTCGATAGCACACCATTCGTGAACTAATCATGACCGAAGACGGTTCAGTATTAAATGAATTAATCAAGGCCAAGGAAAATATTAAACGTAAATTTATCGCGTTGAAAAATGGAGAGGCTGAAGTTCAATCTTTAGTGTCGAATACTTTTAAACCGATCATAGAACCATTAAACAGATTACACGAGAGTAAAAGTTATTCTCCACCATCACCCGTTGAAAAAATAGAATCGACAAATGAATATTATTATCCATTCGAACACAAGTCTACAGAGAATATTGAGTTTTGGTTGGACTCAAACGAAAGAGATAAGATTTATGGCCCAAAGAAGCTGATCAACGGTAGTATTAATTTAGGTGACAAAGAAATCAAATTTATTGAAAATACGATAATTATTGGGGATGCTTCCTATCCGTTAACAAGCGGATTAATTAGGTTATTGTTTGCGAGAATTCCCACGTTATATTCTGAACAAGATTTGAAAACGTATAAATCGATATTAATTCAAACATCAGCACACTTAACACAAGACGGCGAACGTATTAAGAAAGGTGGTATTAAGTATACAGGCATTGTAAAAAAATTATTTCCTTCTGGGGAGGGTTACAATAGTATACAACTACAAAAACACAATTTAGTGTATTGGAACGACCCAAACGAACTCGTCGATAGATTACGTCTACTAATAGCGTCCCAAGGAGCCGGAAATACAGGTGTTTCTAACGAAATATTATCGATTTTCGAAGAGTTAAAAGAAGCCGGAATCATAAAAACAATACCAAATGTCTGTTAAGCGAGACATTGCACATGAACTCCATCGTCCGGCGAGAAAAAACTTTAATAGACGTACAGTTAATGTGTATGGCCGAAACGACTTGTGGCAAGCCGATTTAGTTGAAATGATACCATATGCAAAACAAAATAAAGGTTTTAAATATATTCTGTGTATTATAGACTGTTTTACAAAATTTGCTTGGACATTACCTTTAAAATCGAAAACTGGAACTGAAGTCTCTCATGAGTTATCGAAAATATTAACTAATCGTTCTCCTAGATTACTTCAATTAGACAATGGTAAAGAGTTTTATAACAAGACGTTTGACGCTTTGATGAAAAAATACAAAATAAAAAAGTACTCTACGTATAGCACGACCAAAGCGTGTATTGTTGAGCGATTTAATCGGACATTGAAGGAAAAAATGTTTCGAGAGTTTACAGCCAGAGGTACACATAATTGGATTTCCATGTTACCCCTGTTAATGAAAAATTACAACTCATCAATACACCGGACTATCGGAATGACTCCTATTGAAGCAGATAGAAATCCTTCGCTGGTGGTATTGAAAAAACGCAAGAAGGTCAATAAAAAAGTTAAATTTAACGTAGGTGATAAGGTCCGAATAAGTACAAATAAAGGAGTGTTTACAAAAGGTTATTTACCCAATTGGTCGATGGAGGTGTTCACTGTTATCAAAATTAATAAAACATCCCCACCAACATACATTTTAGAAGATTATACAGGTAAATCAATTGCCGGTTGTTTTTATTCCGAAGAAATAAGCAAAACAAGTCATCCTGATAAATATTTAATTAAAAAAATAATACGTAGAAGGGGAAATCGAATGTTTGTCAATTGGCTGGGTTTTGATAGCACACATGACAGTTGGGTAAATGCAAAAGATGTCGAGACAGTTTCATTAAAACACTCGAATGACAATGTCGTCGGCAATATTAGATATTCAATGTGTTCTCGGAATCAACAATAAATATATGATTAAAGAAATGTCTGTAGTAAGCACAGATACACAGGCAGCACAACATTGGATATTTAAACACCAGCTCAATACACAAGATGCAAAAAGTCGAAGTGTGAACAAATGGCTTGAAAGAAATTATCACGGATTAACATTGCAATACGGCGATGTCGAATACAAACAACTGGACAACATTTTAAAGTCTTTACAATTCAAATATTTGTACGTGAAAGGCTTGCAGAAACAAACAATTATCAAAGAGTTTATCCCGCACGTCACAGTCATCAACATGGAAGAACTTGGATGTCCTCGGTTAAATCAGTTATGTACCAAAGAAAATTTTCCTTGTTGTATTTTTCACATGGGTTTAAATCCATACTATTGTACATTTTATAAAGTTTATGTTTTAAAGAAATGGTATGTAAATAATTCTTAATAAAGATATTATTATTATATTCAATATGTTTTTCTTCACATAATTAATAAGGTATATTGTATACAAAATAAAGGGGGTATTTACAATTTTTTATAAAATAAAAAGCAATTACTAATAAGGTATTTACAATTTTATACAAATAAAGAGTTTTTTCATCACAATAAGGTAATTCAAAAATATTTATAGATTTACACATAGATTTAATTAAAAATTACTGCTATATATTAACTAAGACGTGCATTAATTACATGTATTTAAATTTCACAACTAAATAAAAAAAATTACGACTGTATATCATTATCTTCGATAATTTCTCTGAAACAAAAAATAAAAAAAATACGATTATAATGTATTTTAAATAAAATATCAAATTAAACTCACTTAATCATATAGTGACCATGAGCTAATGTATGAACCTGATCTTGCATGACAAATCTTTTATCATCATACCGATTCAATGCGAGTTTATGAGTTGATATAGTCTTCACCTGGTGTTTATATGACCTAAATGATACCGTATCACGATATGCCGAATAATCATTAGTGATATTATCATTGTCAAAAAACAAGCATTGTTTGTAGTCATCGATTGTCATATGATTTTTCACTGTATATTTCCCCACTCCTTTAGCTTTCAACGTCTCCTTAGCACCCATTTTGAACGCGTATGACTTGGCTCTTAACGCAACCACTTCTGTGATTGTCACACCACCGCTTTCATCAGTAAAAGTGCCTGGAACTTTTTTACGAGCTGTTGAATAACATTGATGTGAAGATGGCATGTTAGACGTGTCTAATTTATCCATAAATCCACGTTTAACAATAATATCATCGTAGAAATCGTAAGTTTTTATTTGATACATGAATGAATCTAAATTAAATAAATTAAATGAAATAAAAGTGTAATTATAATAATATGTGAAATTTTTATGCACCTGTATCCATGTATAAAAGTTCAATATCATCCTTATAATAATTTTTCATTGTATGGTAGTGAAAATCATACATGAGGTTTTTCGATAAATCTAACACGCTAAAACCCACGAATATAGGCTTATCGAATTTCATGATGTCAATATTCATGTGAAAAGCTGAAAGTTGTTCATTGTAGATGGTATTGTCTTTAAATGTGGGTTTTTTTATTAATTTTTCTGCGCGTCTTTTATTACATACAAGTTCCATTTTCATTCTCTTTCTTACATTTTCCATTGTTTTTCCTGCAAATAAATTTATTATGAATATACAGAATACAATTTATAGCAAATAAGTACACACCAAAAACACTATTATTCATTAGTTTATAAAAATCCTTTTCGAAATCATTTTTAGCCTCCTTTCGCATATTTGTGTTTAATAAGATGTAGCTTGCAAGCCATTTTGATTGATTAAATTGAATTATTCTATGCACCTGTAACGATAATATATATATTTTTTTTTTATACATGTTTATATTATGCACACATTTTTAGTATACTTTTTTTAAGATCAATCCTGCTTTCAAAGCTTGTTTTAGAGCCATGTAATGAACCACATAGTTGGTTTTTGACTCTAAAGTTGCCATTAACTTGGGGAATTTAGATTTTGGTGGTATTCCTCGTACGGGTAAATATGGTAAATCGTTATGCTTATCATGTAGATTCTGCGGATAGAGAACATCAACTTCAAGTGTTATACCTACAGTAGAATTTTCACACATATTGTTGAGCAAATCCAATACGTTGTCTACATCCAAACTCCCTTGGTACCAGTTGAATCCACCATAGGGTAATGGTTGCATCATTGCCCATCCATAACTAGATATAAAAAAAAATAATTAAACATAATGTTTTGGTTTAAACAATTATTACTTACAGATTAGTCGCATCTAAATATACTATCCATGAGTCTGGTAGGTTTCTGTTATACGTCGGAACAGTATAGTTGTTAGATTTGTGGTATCGCTTAACAGCCTGGGTTAGACCTCCACGTATGCCTTGCTCAAACATTAGCAACATGTCGCAATCGTACAATAATTCGATGGAGATATTTGTGTGTTTAAGCATGCAGTCGAAAGACATACCTGGGGCTGTATAGTAATAACAGGGGTCTAATCCATACGTTGTCAAACACAAGTCCCGGAAATTTTCAAATATATCGGTCAGTATTAAGGTGTCAATTTTCATGTATAAAATACTATATTGACCAAGATTATTAATTTTAAAATGTTTCCAAACGCGAATGGCATGTTCGTAATCATCACTCGAAATGTGTGATTCGGTAAGTGTACTATAAAAATCTTGAATGTTAGGGAGACACCTCTCTTCCAACTTACTCCATGAGTCCATATACTCATAAGGGTACACTCTTTTACGAGTCACCAAGTCCATGCAGTCTGTAGTAAATATTTTAGATGTTTCCCTAAATCTTGAATTATTGTTACCTGACAGATTGTTGGCCAACTTTTCCAATCTCGATGGTAAAAATCGATATGTGTCAATAAAATTAATAGTGAAATCTTTGTAAATATATTTAGAAAATGAAATATATTTCTCTTCACTATTAGGAATCACATTTATTGACTTTTCATCGAAGCCCAATTGTGTTACGATAAAATGCCCATCATAGTTTGATAAATTGTGGAAATAACATGGTATAAATTTAGGTATTTTTATCTTTAAATTACAATTGTTGCAAATAGTTTGTCTGTATTTTCCATTGAAATGATTATGATCTCTGACGGGGGTATTTTTTGAACTATATTTTTGTTTACAGAGAGGGCACGATCCGGACTTTTCGGCGTTTGAATGGTTAATTAAATCTTCATTTGTCATTTTTATTGGAACATTTGTTTGAAACATTTTTGCAGCTCTCCTACAAACGGTTACTAATGAATCTACAAACCTCTTGGATACTTCATTATCTGTACTATTTTCATCGCCCAAAAATACGCACGGGGTAAGAGGTATATCATATTTGTTTAATAACCATTTTGGGACATCATCACTGGGTTTGACATAAAAACAAAAACTCATTGGCAAATGTTCGTGCGTTATGCGGGTTGACTTCATCGTTTCATCGGCGGATGTAAATTTAACAAGGAGACATTCAAAGTCGGCGTAAATGACCAATGGATGTCTCAGTGTATTACCCCAATTTTTAAATTTTAAAACTTCGCCTCGTTTGGGCATGCAAATTAATGTGGGCTTATTTTTCATGCATTTTTCACGATGATCTCTTAGACGCTCTTCTCCGCATGGTAACCGTTGAGTGGGATGTTTTTCATATGTTGTTAAACACCGATTGCAAACTACGATAGCTTTTTCACGTGATGATAATTGAAAACTTATCAACCTTGAGAGATTAGTAATTAGACAGTAGTGCTGCTTATCCGTATCGTTGAATAGTAACAAGTCGAAGTGTTCGGATTTTTCTTCATCGCATACTTTGTACGGCACTACTATATACTTGCTACTGTTTTTTTCTTTTTCCGAATTTTCTTTTTTCTTAAGACCGTATACATTAATTGACACATTTTTATTATTTTTTTCGAACTTTTCTACATCACCCAACGAAGTTGGATATCGTATGCCCTCGAAGTTGAATTTAGTTTTCAAATCGTCATAATGATTCGTCAACCGTCGCGGATTTGATGTATTGACGTATTTTGATAAAATACTATATTGAAAAAATTTTTCGTCGTTGAAATTTTCAACGTTAATAGTGGCTTTTCTTCGTTCTACATCGGGTGGCAGTGGTATATATGAAGAGCCTCCAATGGGTCTATATTTATTTATATTTAATAGCAAGCCGTCAATTTGTAATAGTGCGAACCCGGAACCCTTACCCTCATATAACTCATGTTCCAAAAGCAACTTATTAAATTCAGTCTCCAAAATTGATTCCAATGGTGATGTCATATATAGAGCTATTGAAGCGGTTTTAAAGGCACGATTTTCAATAATTTCCGTGTTGGGTATAATGTAAGTTGCTTCTAATTTTAGATTTATTTTTACAGGGCCGTTTTCAAGAAATTTTTTTATTACATTTATCACTTCAGGTTTGGTCTCGCATAGAAACTGGTTATAATTTAAATTACCCTCATTGAAATTTCTTTGAAAATAATTATTACACGTACCTTCAAAAGCCGACTTCAAAAGAGTCATTCCGGGGGTGTTAACTGCTTTCATACGAATATTCTTTAGCCGTTTTGATGTTGGTTGATTGTCAGTATCCATGTAATTCAAAGTCAAAAAAAGTTCATCGTCTGTGACATCTCTCATAAACCTGTCTACTTCAGGATCTCTTTTGTCTTGCGTCTTACATGCGATACGTGATTGAACCATAGCTAAAAATAATCGCAATAAATACCTATAAAAATGTAATGTGTTAATATGTTATATTTACCGTGGCTTGATGATGATATTAATTGATTCGAGGAACCAGCTGGAATATCTGGTACATAAATATTCGGGGCCAATTGCAGTTGACAGCCTTAAACGCGGAATACTTCAGTGGTAAAAAATTTAGTTAAAGTTAATATTTATAAATATACATACCATGAATACTCTTTACATGTCTTTTAAAATTGTCCTGACGTGTAAAAGTTGATAAACATTGTTCACACCTGAATCTGATTAAATTGCCATGAAACTTCATATGTCTTTGCAAACTGTCTTTGCGTTTGAAAATTTTAGCACACTCGGAACAGGTATACATTTTTTAAACACTCAAATTTACAAAATAAATAAAAATGATCAATCCACTTGTGCTACTAACAACACACTAAACATCAGTTGACTCGGTGTTCAAAACTGACCAAAAAGAACCTCTTGCATTTTACGTACATGTAATATATGTATTGCAAAAATATACAGTATAAACACAATTCATATTATACATATAATAATAATGTATAGGAAAAACGATGAGGTGATCAACTCTAAAAGAGTCTCAATAATGCAAACTAGGTGTTATTATAAAACCAGGAGTCATATTATGTACAATTATCAATTCTCTTTTCTTTTTTTTTTTTCTCTCAGAAATATTGTCTTATGCGATATTCGGCAAAAGACGTATTTACGACTGATTACATACGTATAGGTAAAAATCGTACATGTCAGTGGTGTACAGAAAAATTATTCCGTCTTAAAAAAAACCCCCTTCCCACACCATCAATCATCATCACCCGTCGGTGGTCAATTCTAACGAAAAAAAAAGACAAAGAAGAAAAGACTGGTGAAAATTAATAATAATTAAAAATTATGTTGACATATGTATATTCAAATGCGTGTGTGTCCAACTTTAATAAAGTGGCTAACGTTTAACATGAAAAAAAAAAAAAAAAAAAAAAAATGCTGACTGTGTGTTTTTAACGTTATTATTATTATATAAATGATACTTAATAAGTGACTACCGTATAAGATAAAAAAATTACTTTGTTTTCATTATTATTAGACAATAAAAACTAAGAGACACTTAATAAGTGAAATATAAGATGAAAACAAGTGCTGACTGTATCTTTAAACTGAGTGGGGCCACTTATTCGTTTATGTACAATTTTTTATGGTTCGCATCACATTATTTATCAATTCTGTTATTTTTTTCAGATGTATTATCAAATACGGTGAGTTATCACGTTATTAAAACTTAATACATTTCCATTTCGATTCTTAACCAGATATTGTTTTATCAATTCGTTATTTTTCAAAAGTATTATGAAATATGGCCTGTAATCACTTTATCAATTTAATATAATCAAAACACTTATAACAACGTCGAGTAAAAAATAAATTATCAAATGGTGTTTATCAATTTAGTATAATCAAAACACTGATAACAATGTATGATAAAAAAAATTGATAATTAAAAACTGCTAACAGTGTCAGTGATAGAACGTTTGGTTTTGGCAGGGGGGGGGATCATTAATGTCGAGGTAGTAGGTAGCGGGGACGGGGGGTACTGAATCAGCATTGTTTTGCTGTAGTGATACGGTAGGCGGAGGAGGAGGCCAAAGAGGCAAATGAGGCGGAGGTGGGTTTAGAACCGGCGTTTTCATACTACTGGACGAGACCAATTTAAAACACGTGTATAATGAACACTGTTCGGGTGATATGAGTTATAGTGAGTTTAAAAATTTCTGCGTTACATGTTGGAACCATGATCGATTTTCATTTGTTGTTATTTGCAAAGACAGTGAGCGTGACAACGGTCGGTATCGTCTCGGATTTGATACTTTTGTTGTTATATAAAATAATTTTTATTCGATAGCACACCATTCGTGAACTAATCATGACCGAAGACGGTTCAGTATTAAATGAATTAATCAAGGCCAAGGAAAATATTAAACGTAAATTTATCGCGTTGAAAAATGGAGAGGCTGAAGTTCAATCTTTAGTGTCGAATACTTTTAAACCGATCATAGAACCATTAAACAGATTACACGAGAGTAAAAGTTATTCTCCACCATCACCCGTTGAAAAAATAGAATCGACAAATGAATATTATTATCCATTCGAACACAAGTCTACAGAGAATATTGAGTTTTGGTTGGACTCAAACGAAAGAGATAAGATTTATGGCCCAAAGAAGCTGATCAACGGTAGTATTAATTTAGGTGACAAAGAAATCAAATTTATTGAAAATACGATAATTATTGGGGATGCTTCCTATCCGTTAACAAGCGGATTAATTAGGTTATTGTTTGCGAGAATTCCCACGTTATATTCTGAACAAGATTTGAAAACGTATAAATCGATATTAATTCAAACATCAGCACACTTAACACAAGACGGCGAACGTATTAAGAAAGGTGGTATTAAGTATACAGGCATTGTAAAAAAATTATTTCCTTCTGGGGAGGGTTACAATAGTATACAACTACAAAAACACAATTTAGTGTATTGGAACGACCCAAACGAACTCGTCGATAGATTACGTCTACTAATAGCGTCCCAAGGAGCCGGAAATACAGGTGTTTCTAACGAAATATTATCGATTTTCGAAGAGTTAAAAGAAGCCGGAATCATAAAAACAATACCAAATGTCTGTTAAGCGAGACATTGCACATGAACTCCATCGTCCGGCGAGAAAAAACTTTAATAGACGTACAGTTAATGTGTATGGCCGAAACGACTTGTGGCAAGCCGATTTAGTTGAAATGATACCATATGCAAAACAAAATAAAGGTTTTAAATATATTCTGTGTATTATAGACTGTTTTACAAAATTTGCTTGGACATTACCTTTAAAATCGAAAACTGGAACTGAAGTCTCTCATGAGTTATCGAAAATATTAACTAATCGTTCTCCTAGATTACTTCAATTAGACAATGGTAAAGAGTTTTATAACAAGACGTTTGACGCTTTGATGAAAAAATACAAAATAAAAAAGTACTCTACGTATAGCACGACCAAAGCGTGTATTGTTGAGCGATTTAATCGGACATTGAAGGAAAAAATGTTTCGAGAGTTTACAGCCAGAGGTACACATAATTGGATTTCCATGTTACCCCTGTTAATGAAAAATTACAACTCATCAATACACCGGACTATCGGAATGACTCCTATTGAAGCAGATAGAAATCCTTCGCTGGTGGTATTGAAAAAACGCAAGAAGGTCAATAAAAAAGTTAAATTTAACGTAGGTGATAAGGTCCGAATAAGTACAAATAAAGGAGTGTTTACAAAAGGTTATTTACCCAATTGGTCGATGGAGGTGTTCACTGTTATCAAAATTAATAAAACATCCCCACCAACATACATTTTAGAAGATTATACAGGTAAATCAATTGCCGGTTGTTTTTATTCCGAAGAAATAAGCAAAACAAGTCATCCTGATAAATATTTAATTAAAAAAATAATACGTAGAAGGGGAAATCGAATGTTTGTCAATTGGCTGGGTTTTGATAGCACACATGACAGTTGGGTAAATGCAAAAGATGTCGAGACAGTTTCATTAAAACACTCGAATGACAATGTCGTCGGCAATATTAGATATTCAATGTGTTCTCGGAATCAACAATAAATATATGATTAAAGAAATGTCTGTAGTAAGCACAGATACACAGGCAGCACAACATTGGATATTTAAACACCAGCTCAATACACAAGATGCAAAAAGTCGAAGTGTGAACAAATGGCTTGAAAGAAATTATCACGGATTAACATTGCAATACGGCGATGTCGAATACAAACAACTGGACAACATTTTAAAGTCTTTACAATTCAAATATTTGTACGTGAAAGGCTTGCAGAAACAAACAATTATCAAAGAGTTTATCCCGCACGTCACAGTCATCAACATGGAAGAACTTGGATGTCCTCGGTTAAATCAGTTATGTACCAAAGAAAATTTTCCTTGTTGTATTTTTCACATGGGTTTAAATCCATACTATTGTACATTTTATAAAGTTTATGTTTTAAAGAAATGGTATGTAAATAATTCTTAATAAAGATATTATTATTATATTCAATATGTTTTTCTTCACATAATTAATAAGGTATATTGTATACAAAATAAAGGGGGTATTTACAATTTTTTATAAAATAAAAAGCAATTACTAATAAGGTATTTACAATTTTATACAAATAAAGAGTTTTTTCATCACAATAAGGTAATTCAAAAATATTTATAGATTTACACATAGATTTAATTAAAAATTACTGCTATATATTAACTAAGACGTGCATTAATTACATGTATTTAAATTTCACAACTAAATAAAAAAAATTACGACTGTATATCATTATCTTCGATAATTTCTCTGAAACAAAAAATAAAAAAAATACGATTATAATGTATTTTAAATAAAATATCAAATTAAACTCACTTAATCATATAGTGACCATGAGCTAATGTATGAACCTGATCTTGCATGACAAATCTTTTATCATCATACCGATTCAATGCGAGTTTATGAGTTGATATAGTCTTCACCTGGTGTTTATATGACCTAAATGATACCGTATCACGATATGCCGAATAATCATTAGTGATATTATCATTGTCAAAAAACAAGCATTGTTTGTAGTCATCGATTGTCATATGATTTTTCACTGTATATTTCCCCACTCCTTTAGCTTTCAACGTCTCCTTAGCACCCATTTTGAACGCGTATGACTTGGCTCTTAACGCAACCACTTCTGTGATTGTCACACCACCGCTTTCATCAGTAAAAGTGCCTGGAACTTTTTTACGAGCTGTTGAATAACATTGATGTGAAGATGGCATGTTAGACGTGTCTAATTTATCCATAAATCCACGTTTAACAATAATATCATCGTAGAAATCGTAAGTTTTTATTTGATACATGAATGAATCTAAATTAAATAAATTAAATGAAATAAAAGTGTAATTATAATAATATGTGAAATTTTTATGCACCTGTATCCATGTATAAAAGTTCAATATCATCCTTATAATAATTTTTCATTGTATGGTAGTGAAAATCATACATGAGGTTTTTCGATAAATCTAACACGCTAAAACCCACGAATATAGGCTTATCGAATTTCATGATGTCAATATTCATGTGAAAAGCTGAAAGTTGTTCATTGTAGATGGTATTGTCTTTAAATGTGGGTTTTTTTATTAATTTTTCTGCGCGTCTTTTATTACATACAAGTTCCATTTTCATTCTCTTTCTTACATTTTCCATTGTTTTTCCTGCAAATAAATTTATTATGAATATACAGAATACAATTTATAGCAAATAAGTACACACCAAAAACACTATTATTCATTAGTTTATAAAAATCCTTTTCGAAATCATTTTTAGCCTCCTTTCGCATATTTGTGTTTAATAAGATGTAGCTTGCAAGCCATTTTGATTGATTAAATTGAATTATTCTATGCACCTGTAACGATAATATATATATTTTTTTTTTATACATGTTTATATTATGCACACATTTTTAGTATACTTTTTTTAAGATCAATCCTGCTTTCAAAGCTTGTTTTAGAGCCATGTAATGAACCACATAGTTGGTTTTTGACTCTAAAGTTGCCATTAACTTGGGGAATTTAGATTTTGGTGGTATTCCTCGTACGGGTAAATATGGTAAATCGTTATGCTTATCATGTAGATTCTGCGGATAGAGAACATCAACTTCAAGTGTTATACCTACAGTAGAATTTTCACACATATTGTTGAGCAAATCCAATACGTTGTCTACATCCAAACTCCCTTGGTACCAGTTGAATCCACCATAGGGTAATGGTTGCATCATTGCCCATCCATAACTAGATATAAAAAAAAATAATTAAACATAATGTTTTGGTTTAAACAATTATTACTTACAGATTAGTCGCATCTAAATATACTATCCATGAGTCTGGTAGGTTTCTGTTATACGTCGGAACAGTATAGTTGTTAGATTTGTGGTATCGCTTAACAGCCTGGGTTAGACCTCCACGTATGCCTTGCTCAAACATTAGCAACATGTCGCAATCGTACAATAATTCGATGGAGATATTTGTGTGTTTAAGCATGCAGTCGAAAGACATACCTGGGGCTGTATAGTAATAACAGGGGTCTAATCCATACGTTGTCAAACACAAGTCCCGGAAATTTTCAAATATATCGGTCAGTATTAAGGTGTCAATTTTCATGTATAAAATACTATATTGACCAAGATTATTAATTTTAAAATGTTTCCAAACGCGAATGGCATGTTCGTAATCATCACTCGAAATGTGTGATTCGGTAAGTGTACTATAAAAATCTTGAATGTTAGGGAGACACCTCTCTTCCAACTTACTCCATGAGTCCATATACTCATAAGGGTACACTCTTTTACGAGTCACCAAGTCCATGCAGTCTGTAGTAAATATTTTAGATGTTTCCCTAAATCTTGAATTATTGTTACCTGACAGATTGTTGGCCAACTTTTCCAATCTCGATGGTAAAAATCGATATGTGTCAATAAAATTAATAGTGAAATCTTTGTAAATATATTTAGAAAATGAAATATATTTCTCTTCACTATTAGGAATCACATTTATTGACTTTTCATCGAAGCCCAATTGTGTTACGATAAAATGCCCATCATAGTTTGATAAATTGTGGAAATAACATGGTATAAATTTAGGTATTTTTATCTTTAAATTACAATTGTTGCAAATAGTTTGTCTGTATTTTCCATTGAAATGATTATGATCTCTGACGGGGGTATTTTTTGAACTATATTTTTGTTTACAGAGAGGGCACGATCCGGACTTTTCGGCGTTTGAATGGTTAATTAAATCTTCATTTGTCATTTTTATTGGAACATTTGTTTGAAACATTTTTGCAGCTCTCCTACAAACGGTTACTAATGAATCTACAAACCTCTTGGATACTTCATTATCTGTACTATTTTCATCGCCCAAAAATACGCACGGGGTAAGAGGTATATCATATTTGTTTAATAACCATTTTGGGACATCATCACTGGGTTTGACATAAAAACAAAAACTCATTGGCAAATGTTCGTGCGTTATGCGGGTTGACTTCATCGTTTCATCGGCGGATGTAAATTTAACAAGGAGACATTCAAAGTCGGCGTAAATGACCAATGGATGTCTCAGTGTATTACCCCAATTTTTAAATTTTAAAACTTCGCCTCGTTTGGGCATGCAAATTAATGTGGGCTTATTTTTCATGCATTTTTCACGATGATCTCTTAGACGCTCTTCTCCGCATGGTAACCGTTGAGTGGGATGTTTTTCATATGTTGTTAAACACCGATTGCAAACTACGATAGCTTTTTCACGTGATGATAATTGAAAACTTATCAACCTTGAGAGATTAGTAATTAGACAGTAGTGCTGCTTATCCGTATCGTTGAATAGTAACAAGTCGAAGTGTTCGGATTTTTCTTCATCGCATACTTTGTACGGCACTACTATATACTTGCTACTGTTTTTTTCTTTTTCCGAATTTTCTTTTTTCTTAAGACCGTATACATTAATTGACACATTTTTATTATTTTTTTCGAACTTTTCTACATCACCCAACGAAGTTGGATATCGTATGCCCTCGAAGTTGAATTTAGTTTTCAAATCGTCATAATGATTCGTCAACCGTCGCGGATTTGATGTATTGACGTATTTTGATAAAATACTATATTGAAAAAATTTTTCGTCGTTGAAATTTTCAACGTTAATAGTGGCTTTTCTTCGTTCTACATCGGGTGGCAGTGGTATATATGAAGAGCCTCCAATGGGTCTATATTTATTTATATTTAATAGCAAGCCGTCAATTTGTAATAGTGCGAACCCGGAACCCTTACCCTCATATAACTCATGTTCCAAAAGCAACTTATTAAATTCAGTCTCCAAAATTGATTCCAATGGTGATGTCATATATAGAGCTATTGAAGCGGTTTTAAAGGCACGATTTTCAATAATTTCCGTGTTGGGTATAATGTAAGTTGCTTCTAATTTTAGATTTATTTTTACAGGGCCGTTTTCAAGAAATTTTTTTATTACATTTATCACTTCAGGTTTGGTCTCGCATAGAAACTGGTTATAATTTAAATTACCCTCATTGAAATTTCTTTGAAAATAATTATTACACGTACCTTCAAAAGCCGACTTCAAAAGAGTCATTCCGGGGGTGTTAACTGCTTTCATACGAATATTCTTTAGCCGTTTTGATGTTGGTTGATTGTCAGTATCCATGTAATTCAAAGTCAAAAAAAGTTCATCGTCTGTGACATCTCTCATAAACCTGTCTACTTCAGGATCTCTTTTGTCTTGCGTCTTACATGCGATACGTGATTGAACCATAGCTAAAAATAATCGCAATAAATACCTATAAAAATGTAATGTGTTAATATGTTATATTTACCGTGGCTTGATGATGATATTAATTGATTCGAGGAACCAGCTGGAATATCTGGTACATAAATATTCGGGGCCAATTGCAGTTGACAGCCTTAAACGCGGAATACTTCAGTGGTAAAAAATTTAGTTAAAGTTAATATTTATAAATATACATACCATGAATACTCTTTACATGTCTTTTAAAATTGTCCTGACGTGTAAAAGTTGATAAACATTGTTCACACCTGAATCTGATTAAATTGCCATGAAACTTCATATGTCTTTGCAAACTGTCTTTGCGTTTGAAAATTTTAGCACACTCGGAACAGGTATACATTTTTTAAACACTCAAATTTACAAAATAAATAAAAATGATCAATCCACTTGTGCTACTAACAACACACTAAACATCAGTTGACTCGGTGTTCAAAACTGACCAAAAAGAACCTCTTGCATTTTACGTACATGTAATATATGTATTGCAAAAATATACAGTATAAACACAATTCATATTATACATATAATAATAATGTATAGGAAAAACGATGAGGTGATCAACTCTAAAAGAGTCTCAATAATGCAAACTAGGTGTTATTATAAAACCAGGAGTCATATTATGTACAATTATCAATTCTCTTTTCTTTTTTTTTTTTCTCTCAGAAATATTGTCTTATGCGATATTCGGCAAAAGACGTATTTACGACTGATTACATACGTATAGGTAAAAATCGTACATGTCAGTGGTGTACAGAAAAATTATTCCGTCTTAAAAAAAACCCCCTTCCCACACCATCAATCATCATCACCCGTCGGTGGTCAATTCTAACGAAAAAAAAAGACAAAGAAGAAAAGACTGGTGAAAATTAATAATAATTAAAAATTATGTTGACATATGTATATTCAAATGCGTGTGTGTCCAACTTTAATAAAGTGGCTAACGTTTAACATGAAAAAAAAAAAAAAAAAAAAAAAATGCTGACTGTGTGTTTTTAACGTTATTATTATTATATAAATGATACTTAATAAGTGACTACCGTATAAGATAAAAAAATTACTTTGTTTTCATTATTATTAGACAATAAAAACTAAGAGACACTTAATAAGTGAAATATAAGATGAAAACAAGTGCTGACTGTATCTTTAAACTGAGTGGGGCCACTTATTCGTTTATGTACAATTTTTTATGGTTCGCATCACATTATTTATCAATTCTGTTATTTTTTTCAGATGTATTATCAAATACGGTGAGTTATCACGTTATTAAAACTTAATACATTTCCATTTCGATTCTTAACCAGATATTGTTTTATCAATTCGTTATTTTTCAAAAGTATTATGAAATATGGCCTGTAATCACTTTATCAATTTAATATAATCAAAACACTTATAACAACGTCGAGTAAAAAATAAATTATCAAATGGTGTTTATCAATTTAGTATAATCAAAACACTGATAACAATGTATGATAAAAAAAATTGATAATTAAAAACTGCTAACAGTGTCAGTGATAGAACGTTTGGTTTTGGCAGGGGGGGGGATCATTAATGTCGAGGTAGTAGGTAGCGGGGACGGGGGGTACTGAATCAGCATTGTTTTGCTGTAGTGATACGGTAGGCGGAGGAGGAGGCCAAAGAGGCAAATGAGGCGGAGGTGGGTTTAGAACCGGCGTTTTCATACTACTTACGGTATATTGATGATGATGCTATTCTTCATGAAGACTTCCTTCAATTTTATGTGATTGAAAGTTTTACTGGGTCCGACCTAGCATCCTCTATTTTAAATGGTGAGTATTTCTATATTACATTATGTTAATATTTATTTGCCAATATTTTTATATTTTATTATTATTCCAAAGCTTTAAGTAGTTGTGGTATTGATTGTGACTTCCTTTATGGCCAGGGTTATGATGGTGCAAGCAACATGTCGGGAAAATATAATGGTGTCGAAAC